>JAQFZF010004452.1:0-10544 GCA_034695365.1 Enchytraeus norvegicus
CTCTCTCTGTCTCTCTGTCTCTCTGTCTCTGTCTCTCTCTGTCTCTCTCTTGTGTAGCTATATACAATTTGCGGTTATAAGAGTTATTTCAGTGAGCGAATAATTATAATAATTATAATAATAAATTATAATTATTCTAATTTTAATACTTTCAGGAAAATACTTGTTTGCAATCATTGTCACATCATCGGTTTCTCTCGCTATAACTGCGATAATGCAACGAGTACATGAGTTGGAAGATTATAAACTGTCGCATTGGCTACGTCGATATATTGCAACACCAATCGCTAAACTTTTATGTTGTCATAGTTCTATTGATACAGCACAACTTGCAAATGTGTATTCAGCTAAGGAACACCAAATGCCAACACAGCAACCTTCAATCGAAAATAATAAATCGACCACAGATGAGCTAAGAAGAAAAGAAGTTGATGGAAAATCATTTCAGTCAAGTGCAATTAATTTGAATCTGAACCGCATACCACGCCCCAGAAATAATCAATTGATATCAGACAAACCGAGCACAGAAGAATGGAAGAACACGACACAAATAGAAAACCATAAATTTGCAGAGAAATTCGAAAATGTCCTTTTTCTGCTATTCGGAAGTATTTTTGTATTTCTTACTGTTTGGATGATTGCATTGATGGTTGCAAACAGATATACGAAACCTGATCCGCTGGCTTTCAACCTAGAGGTGGTGGCAGGGGTGGTTAAACCAAGAGATCTTACCTTGTGAGGCCTAGCAGCTGCCTTTGTTAATGTGTTAAATGCCCAGAAAGATAAAGTCGCATGAGGTGAGATGGTAATCCAGAGGAGCCCGAAATACAATTTTCATCACATCTTTCATATTATTTCAACCGTAGCAGCCTCTTTGGAGGCCTTCCACGGCGGGATCTCCATAGATAGACGACGGCTTATGTCGTGCTCGGAGGGATTAAAGGGGGGGGGGGGGCAAGGGAAGGGGCGGGGATGCGAGCCTCCCCACTGGGTGTCCTATGGCCAGACCGACGCATTAGTGAAGGTTGGGAGGTCACAAATGAATCGTTGTAAGATGTTTCTCATAAAACATTTTCGCGTAAAGCGAAAATTTAAATAAATGGTCTATTTAGCTCACCCTATTAAACAATAGGCTTAAAGGCTTCATATGATTCAATTTGTATCTGGTGTATCGGCGCTAGCTGCCATACGAGCTCTTCAAAAGGTAAAGGTACGATGAATCACGGGAAGGAAAAAATACCAAAATAAAACAGAAATTAAGTAAAGACCAACTTTGTAAACAGATGCGTCCTGCCATCTGTCGAATACACGAATAGTATTTTTTTAACATATTAGGCCTACATAGTCATTAGACGATGAGGAAATCGAGATAGTATGCATGGCGGAGGAACACCTACTGCAAGCAACAGTGAGATGGGAGTATACTCACCAAATAGGAACGTCACATTTCATTAGCATAACTATAGAAAGTTTGTGTACTTCTGTAATTGGAGTCATCATGGAGGTTTTTGGGGAATCGGAGGAAAGGTAGGCTAAGAATAGGCCTAATGCAGTAAGTCCGGCTGAAATACGTTAGCGTGTAATTATGTAATTGGAGTAATTATGAAAGTTTTTGAGTTGAGTGGAGCAGGTTGGTCGTCCTACCGGTAGACCAAAACAAATGGATTAACGAGTGCCACAAGAGCTGAGATATGATGGTTAGCGCCACTACGTTGGAATCACCTAGACAAGATGTGCTCAGTGTGGTATGGAGGTCTCTCGAGCATGTGTGCAATGTAACGTGAGTCTGTATGTACGATACTTTGCAGCCGTTCACACTAGATAAAGATTAGGCCTACTATGTATAATTGCATTGCATATATATACCCGCGTTCTATTGGCTAACCGCTAAGCTTTTATAGTATATCCGATATCTACAATAATTCTACATGTAACTGTAACATGACGATGTGACCACGGCCTACAGTAATTACGCAAACTATTGGATTCAGACTACAATGACATCTATGTTTCTTTAACCCCAGAAGACCCAAGGCGGGGGGGGGGCTCCAGGAGCCCACTAGTTATTATTTTACTAATTGCACGAAAACTAAAAAGAATAAACTAATGATTTTTTTACATGGTCTATTACCCACTATGACACATAGTGACTAGGGTACAACCTTTTTCTCCTAGCATTTGAAACATGTACAATTTCTGTAGCGACCAGAGGTATCATAGAATTAGTGTGCACTGGTATATTGTGGCACTGAAACAGAAAATGTAATAAAATAAAATAAAATAAAATAAAATGAAAATGATAAAATGTAGTAAAAGGGTGTATTACATTGAAGCTGTATAAATTGTTTACAGTGATATTATACTTTGAGTATGTAGGCCTACAAATTGTACATGTATGTATTATAATTAAGTAGCCTATGTTACTGATATTTGCGGTGATATTGTTAAGAACATATTGCTAATGTAACAATAAAGATGACAATTGAAATGTGAAAACACTGTTGGCCTAAATGCATAGCGCCCTATTTTAAGGACACCAATAAACACTTTATTTAAAATATCCAGAAAAGATAAATCAACAAGCTGTACACATTGTTACACAATGCATTACACATCAATAGCTTATGAAATGGTATAGAAATAAATTATTATATCAACTGTGGCTATTAATAATCGAAATATGTATTTATCTTACTTCTTTTCTGTTGTATTTTAAATAAATGGAAATTATGACTAGATGCCAAATTCAAACTGCTTCTATTTACAAATAATAATAATCTGGTAATAAGACCTAGTTGATAGAGTTGTCAAGTCAATTATTAACTAATTAAAACACCTTTATGACAACAGCAGTTTATTATGAAAAATGTATGTTATTGGACATGTAGGGATTGTAAGTCTAAATAGAACTATTTTGCCACTTGATCTTCGATCATGTATATTGCCATAAATGTGCATTTGAAATGTATACGGTGGAGAGAATTGCAGCCTTCCCATGTATGCTGGTTAGAATTATTATCAGCTACCAGAGCCCGATCCGTAACCATGGTCATCAGACTCAGAGCCCGCTTCGTAATCATGGCTACCAGAGCCTTGGCCGTAACCATGGTCACCACAACCCGATTCGTAACCATAGTTATCGGAGCCCCACTCTTAAATGTATGTCAATTGAGCCCGATTCGTGACCATGGCCAACAGAAACCCATCCGTTACCGTGGTCACCAGAGCTTGAGCCGTAACCATTGTCACCAGAAACTGAGCCGTAACCATAACTAGCTGAGCCTGAGCCATCATCATTGTTATCAGAACCTGAGCCGTAACCATAGTTAGCAGAACCTGAGCCGTAACCATAGTTAGCAGAGCCTGCGCCGTAACCATAAATACTAGGACCTGAGCCGTAACCATAGTTACCAGTGCCTGAGCCGTAACCATTGTCATCAGAGCCTGAGCCGTAACCATTACCATCAGAGCCTGCGCCGTATCCATAAGTACTAGGACCTGAGCCGTAACCATAGCTACCGGAGCCTGAGTCATAACCATTGCTACCATAACCTGAGCCGTAACCATTACTAGCAGAACCTGAGCCGTAGCCGTTGCTTCCATAACCTGAGCTGTAACCATTGTTACCAGAGCCTGAGCTATAACGGTTGCTATTAGAACCTGAGCTGTAACCATCGCTACCAGAGCTAGAGCCATAACCATTGCTACCAGAGCCTGAGCCGTAGCCGTTGCTTCCATAACCTGAGCCGTAACCATTACTACCAGAACCTATGCCGTAGCCATTGCTACCATAACCTGAGCCGTAACCATCGCTACCAGAGCCTGAGCCGTAGCTACCATAACCCGAGCCGTAACCACCACTACCAGTACCTGAGCCATAACCATTGCTAGCATACCCTGAGCCGTAACCATTACTACCATAACCTGAGCCGCAACCATCGCCACCTGAGCCTGAGCCGTAGCCACCATAACCCGAGCCGTAACCACCACTACCAGAACCTGAGCCGTAACCATTGCTACCTGCATCTGAGCTGTAAATATGGTTACGAGGGTGTCGTCTCTTGCCAATACTTCTGGGTGTGACGTAGCCTACAGTGAGAAGACTCAGGGCGAGGACGAGTGTTAGATGCTGCATGGTGAACGTGTTAGAACTGATCGCCACAGTTAGTCTTTCTTGTTCATCCAATCTGAAATATATGTCATTTTACACATTTCAACGCATTGTAATAGTGTGGTTAATGATAAAAATTAAAAAAATTGCCATATTTGACATATATCGATTACATTTTGACTGTTACATTGACATTTTACTGATGTGCTAATAACGTGGGCCAATTATCACATAGGTCGAGTGTTAAACTAGTCATGTAGGTTTTGCGGTTCGAATCCAATGTCGCATTCGACACTGATGTTTCGTTAGGCCACCAAACTGACTTTAAATTTGACTTTTGGGTTTAACCTATTAGACTCAAGTACACATTTTATAGATTTAAATAAAATTTGACTTAGCTGCCAACTGCCATCTTTCCAAGATATCAGAAATTTCCATGCTTCAGACGTACAACAGTGTGCATAAGTTTTTCTGACTTTTGTGAGACTCTTGACAGACTCTTGACAGACTCTTGACAAATACAACTTTTATATAACTTGAAAGGTGCAGGAGTTTACATGATGCGATCTGACAGATACAGTGTGAATGCGTAGGCTACTTGAATAAAAAAAACTGTTGCCAAATGGTATAGGACTAGAATAGACCCTATATCGGGTCAACGTGATATATGGCGTGAACTTAGACAAAGATCTTGTTGGCTATACAATACAATATACATGTAATACACTGAGGATCTAACTTCGGTTAAATCCTCAGTGAAGTCTCACTGAAGCCTCACATGAAGGCGATGCCAGGGACGTCTCAATCAGACCATGCAACAACAAGCAGCTCTATACCACCAGAACACACATTCCAAAACATAGACCAAAGAGAAAGCGTGTTCCGAAACGTTGGAATTCCATATACTCACCATTGCTAATTTAATGCTGAATACAGAATGTCGGATTAAAGGATAGTAAATGAAATACTTATTTGCTGGTAATGTATCATACTAAAGGATGCGAGGTTTGCAGATGAAGCTGCGGACGTTATGACGACTTCTGGGCTCTCGACATTTGCGCGGTCGACACTTGCGCGGCCGTCACTTGTGCGGTCGACACTTCGCGCGACCGTCACTTGGACGTCATATAATTCAATACTGGAAAGCTGCACTGGGACCACTGTCATGTTCATATGTTCATACTTCCCTGATGTCGTCGTCAGATGATGAAACGGACGTTAAATTGGAACTTGCAAACGTGGAACTTGCTACCACAACATGTTGTTTGTTCTAGCAATCTGTCATTATTTAAGACCCGATTAATTTATATCGACTTAATTCCTATTATTCGCAAATCTTGCTCATCCTCCTGACAGTAAACGATATTAACGTTACAGTCCGTCCTATTAATCAAATGTGTTTTATTTTGTGCGTGTGTGCTTTATTTTCTATTCTATTGTTTTTTAATTTCACCTGGCATATAATTTTAAATGTTGCTTTAATTCTTTTAATTGGATCTAAATACAGTAGGCCTACTGTAAATGTCTATTATATATTTTCCCGTATCCCGGGATTTTACTACTGTTATTAAATGACTACTACTAAATGACATTGGGAAGTTTTCATTTCTACTGATTTTATTTGTATTTTAAAGTACCACATCAGCACTGAAAAGCCTGTGGCTACTTGCCTGTTGTTACCTGCTATGATTGCATCTGTACACTGTTTAAATTTGAAGTGTGTGTAAGACGACGAAATATTAAATAAATAAAAATAAATAAATTAACATTGATTGAATGCTTAATTGAATAACTTGTTTGCTTGTAAAGATATCTGAATGGACATTTGTAGAATAGCCTATGATAAAATTGGTTGTACTCCATTTCTGCAAAATATTTCAGCAATCGGTGGAACATTCACGACATAATTACAAATAATAAGAACCGTCTGACTTATAAAAGACACGGTGTAGGCTATGTAATAATAGTCAAACATTCAATCAGTTCAGCCGCTAACATTTTCAAACCGTCATGATTCAAGTAAACGAAAATTAGTCACACCCATTGAATCAGTCCAACCGCCCAAATGTTAAATCAATCATGATTAAAGTATACGAAACTGTGTCAAATTATTCAACATCTAATATCTCGAAAAGTCATAATTTACTCAATTATATAATAAAATTAACTTGTCAATATTCTTCAAATTTCAATAAAAGTACATCAAGAAGCTCATTTTTCATCATGTTTTTTGAGAGGAAGTATTGAATATAATAATACGGGACCTACTTTTTTAAAATAAAATAACAAATAATTAATAAAAGACGGTGGAGACGATGAGCCCGATGAATCCCGATGGTGATGTCTTTATAAATGGCATTGGCAGACACTGTGCCAGACAAACTGGGGATCAACGCGAGACATCTTTTCTTTGGCAAAGGCTCTCGATCACTCTGCAAAGATTCAATGCTGTATGATTTCGCGGCTCTTTTAACCCAGTAGATCTCGAGCAGCTGGGCGACGATTCAATTCGTTCTTAATTGAAGCGCTTTTATAAAACCCACCGGGCTCTTTACACCCAGGGTAAAAAATAAAATTTAAAAAAATAAAAAATAAAAAATAAAATAAAAAATAAAAATATAATTTGCGCGGAAGTTCATCACCCGTGCAAGCGTAGCAGTCGCGCAAATGTCGCCATGCAAGTGTCGACCGTACAGATATCACCGATTACTGAGGACGGAGGTCAATAATTACAAAGCATACTTATTATGCTTACCAGAGTCTGCTTTGACTGATTCTTGGTTTAATGAACAACATAAATTATTCACACAAAAGACAAAAGGCGAACTCGGGTGTTGAGTTATATAGAGTTAAGATACGCCTTCCTCCTCGCAATACCCCCACCCCGCTATACCCCCACCCCGCAATACTCTCAACCCGCAGTGACGGATTTAGTTTGATTTTCGGGAGAATTAATTCCTTAAACTTAGTCTTAGTTTTGTCTCATTCCTTCATTTTAAAAGATAGTTGAAAGCAATTATGACAAATGGTAAATCTACATATCAATCTCCTCAATATTGTTTTATTTTTTATTTGAGATTCTCATGGTAGTAGGCCTAAAATGACATAGATCTTTGATGTAGCTAGTATACCGACACTCCAAGTGGAGTGTAACAAATCTGTCGCATGACATCCCTAACATATAATCAGTGTACGAGGGAACTGATGCTAAAGCTGCATTGTTATAATTATTGTTATTGTTGTTATTAGCCTATAATATAAAATAGATTCTATTATTACGTTAAAAAGAAGTATTGTCAATATAATATAAAATATTATATCATCTCTTATATTAACTTGACACAACTTCCTTAATGACATCATCTGGCGGGCTCTTAACAAGGCCAACGTACCTGCGACTAAGGAACCTACTGTACAGGTCTGATACGCACAGATGGTAAGAGACCAGCCTGCATGTCTCAGATTCCATGGGCGGAGGGAAAATGTGTCATATGCGACGTGACAGTTACCGATACGCTAGCTGCGTACAACCTAACAGCATCCTGTGCAGAAGCTGGCAGTGCCGCAGAATCTGCAGCCCGAAGGAAAGAGGAGAAATACATCTCACTCCTGGCCAAATATCATTTTGTTCCAATAGCGATGGAGACCCTGGAACCTGTCAACAAGAGTGGCTCAGACTTTATTGACGAGATTGGCAGAAGGGTGCATGCCCTGATCGGTGACCACCGAGAACGAATATTCCTGTGACAGAGACTGTCTGTGGCCCTACAGCAATACAATGTCATTTGCATCCGGAGCACGCTCGACTGCCTGTCACTCCAGGATACCAACAACTAATTTTTAAATATATTATTTTTAACGTTTTAACCCATGGGCCATATACACCCCTCTGGGTACATGATATTTATAAACTATTATAATACACCATAATTATAATATTACATTTATTGATAGTAATAACTTATGACAAGAACTGCGAGCCGCATGATTGTGTATACGGCTGTCCTGTCGATCCCCGTGGGCATCATGGTCTTTCTTGCCGCAGACGCTCTGGAAGGTCTAGTAGGTCTACACTATAATTTAAGTTTAAATTAAGTACTTCCTGAACTTGAAGAGGAATGTCTAAAGCTAGACCAAACACTATTTAGTAGCATTTTGAATAACGAGGAACACGTATTAAATCAATTACTACCACATGTTAAAGTTGGCCTACAATCTGATAACCTGCGCAGAGATCCCATAATAGAACGCTTCCCCTGTGCACTGCTCTCACAGTTAAAAACTTCATTATACAGAATGCTCTTTGAATATTAATTGATATTAGGAAGTACTGCATTAGATGTTATTCTCTATTATAGATCAACTTCAGCTCAATGCTAACTGATTGTTATGGAGTGATGTATGTATTTTGTTTGTATTTGTTTTGCTATGTATGCATTTTAGTTTATAATATTACTGTTCGCATATCATAATGATTTGTTAATAAAATACTACTACTACTACAACAAATGACATTGTGGGAAATATGATCGAGCCCTTGCGGAGGCCGAGGTCCCTGCTGTGAAAGAGCCAAGCGGTCTATCGAGAATTGACGGCAAGAGACCTTATGGTCTCCCCAGATTCCATGGGTAGGTGGAAAGAGCCTCCTGTGGGATGTCACGGTTGCCGATTCGCTGGCAAACTCATCGACGTTTCTTCCGTGTCAACTGGAGGCGCTGCAGAGCTTGCATCCGATAGAAAACTAGCCAAATATAGCAATTTCTCCTCAGAATATTGTTTCACTCCACTTGCTTTTGAGACGCTTGGACCTCTGAACAAAGAAGGCGAACAGTTCCTGACCACGCTAGGCAAACGTCTATCGTCTACTACTGGAGATAAACGTGAATCACACTTAATCATGCTTAATCATCTGTTAAATATATATCTTACAATTCTCTCTAACATAACCAATTTCATTGAATTTTATTCATTATGGTTTCAGAATTGGGAGCAATCTCTAGCCCCGAATGGATCTGCCAGTTACCCTACACAGACGTGAGCGGATGTAGATTGTAGAACGTTCTCAGAGAACCTTAAATCATTGTAATTACAGTTGTTGTATAATTTAATGCGATAATTTATTTTCATTATTAACTGAATAATATTACCTTCACGTAATCGATCCGCGCTGGATAAGCGAAACTTGAGAATTGATCCAACGGTATATGCAAGTGTTTCATAGAAGCCGAGTAACGAAGTCAATGGGATAGTCATTTGAAAAACCCTACCTCCATGTCTATGAAACGCCGCATAAACTGTCATCGCCTTCGGGCGAGGAACCGGACATGAAATGTTCATTGTTTTGATTGAAACCTTCTCATAAGCTACAGTACGAAATCATGCAGTTGGTACCTTAGCGATGTCATAGTTGTGAAATACAGGAAAGTAAACATAAAATACAGTAAAATACGTGTATGTTTTCCCAAAAAATAAATACATAACATATATAAAATACATAATATGCATAAAATATATAAATACATAAAATACATAAAATACATAAAATACATGAAAGTCGGCAAAATAAAAATAAAATACAGTAAAAAATATGTATTTTTAAGAATTATAAAATGCATAAAAACACGTATATCACAACTATGAGCGATGTCATCATTTAGTAAGTTGAGTAGGGGTAGCGCTATCTTGATTAAGTCAGTGTATTCTACCGGATTGGTCGAATGTGTGCTCGTGTATATTATGTGCTTTGGACTTCCCCTGTGGGGAAAATAATAGAAAGAATAGTCCATAAAAATTATACCAAAATTAAAATTAAAATAATTATGTTAAAGCTCTTTCTTACGGACTGTATAAAACTTTAAAGATTAATGGATAAGAATTAAATGTTTTATGTTCTAATCAAGAAAAACTCATTAATATTAAGGGCATTCAATTACACAAAAAATCCACTTCTCTGTCGCAGTTAATAACTATATTTTTACTAAATTTTTATATACTTATTTGATTTTGGCCGTGCTTCTGCAGCCATGTGATAGTTAAGATAGAATTAGAAAACCCCGTGATTCATTTCAATTAATTATTATGTAATTATAATTATCACCAACCTGCAAAAATGTACAATTTCAAGCTTTTAGTGGACCCACAGTATAGATGTAAGTGAGATTAGCAGCCTGTAACGAGCCCGTACAGTTATCGGTTGCTCTATAATAGTCTCGTCAATGTCTCGGTTTTTCCGTACCTTTGATATAAAAAGTAAAACAGCATCTTACATGTACCTCTTATTATGTGTTTTCAAAGTATGAAATGTGTTTAGTGGATGTACCTAGACCCTATTGTATTGTTTTCTCGTATTGGTTCCCGGAATCTTGAGAATTTAGACCAACCGAAAACTGCTCGTGTCGTAAGAGGCGATTAAATCAGATGCCGCAGTGAAAGG
>JAQFZF010004453.1:0-10543 GCA_034695365.1 Enchytraeus norvegicus
GGGTCAGCACCACGGCTGATCCTCGGGTGGGCAACAACAGCACCAAGGAAACGAGTATTAGCTTTGAATCATAAATGTTTTTTTTCAAGTCATCATAATTATGAGAACGCAGTAAGACGAGCCCTTGCAATGGTTCATCGCATTGGTTGATAAAAGAAAGTTGCGCTCGATGAGCGAGGTAATTATTGAATTGACGTCCCCGACATCATCCCTGGACGACGAAACGGATATTAACTTTTATTGTTATTATTATTAATCGAAACTGTGAGTAGAAATTTGTGCCGAAGACCTAGCATTTAAGATAATAGGGCTTCGAGAGAACTAAAATTCTCCATGTAGCCTATCCTGGAGTAATATTTTCTTGATGTAGCAGAACCACTATTATGTCAATAAAATTATAAACATGCAAAGTTTAGCGTAGGTTGTGAAAATAAACAAAACATCTTATAAAAGCTTAACAATATATGAATTTTAATTAGTTTCCACTTGATTTCTTGGAATAAGATTTACACTTTTGAGATAAGTATAGCAAGCCTATAGTAATCAGATTATGTCAATATCAGTACACACTTGTTTTATATTAAATTCCAATATTAGAAAATCCGTTCCAGGTTTATACAAATTTAATTTAGATTATTATATGGACTATTTATCATTCCAAGGCCATAATAGTAAGCAAGTTCTGTATAATCTAAATCTCTTATGTGAACTAAGCTTACTTAATATTGCGCTCTTTTATGTTGCCTTGTTGAGCAAGCCACAATAGCAATGTTTGTACGCCTCCAAGCATGCAAAATGCCAAGCAATTATTCTTTCATTAGAGTACACACCATTGATCAATCCAAATGCGTTGACCCCATCCGTTTGGTTCTTGCTTTTATCACACTTATAATAGCGCCAATAACAAGTGGACAAAATGTGCTTGTGAGCTGATGTGCTTATGCAACTACCATTAATATTTGAATGACAACCGACATGATTTTAGGCATAATACTCTATACAACAAATAACTGACAATTAGTTAATCGTGTTGATATTTAATATAACAGTGACAAATGCTAAAATTAACTAGGCCTACATGCACATGAAGAATTAGTAACAACCGTTAAATTAGTACTTCTTATACAGAATCTCAATTTCAAATGAGAGTTATTATCAAATTGAACATATTTTATCGATAGGCTAAATAAACCTTATTATACTTAAAAACATAGTAGACCTTTTTTAAACATAAACCTTATTATACCGTACTTATTGAGATTATTCTAAACTTTATTATACTTATCCATAATTAATTATTTAAAGACCACCAATGTCCTCAGATTATTATGATAGAAATGATATAAAGGAATAATGCCCTCACAAATGTACGTCTACTTTATATACAAATTTGAATATCACCTTTTTCAAAGATGATGATGCCATCAAGATGCTGCATTCTTACATTTAATGTACTATATCAACTTAATCTACGCTCTTGATTCAATCCTAAGAGAACGATCAATCAATTATTCGATGACGTCGATGAGTACAGATACTGCAACAAAAAATTTGATTACAAGTATTAGTACACTACAGAACATAAGCTACGAGCAAGGTACATCACAAGATAAAGCACCTTACAAGCTAAACATAGGATTTACAGGATCTGAATTATTACTTTTATGAAGAAAGACATCAATATGACAAAGATCAGTTTTCCAGCCTGTTTTTACTCCAATATTTGAAGAATACACAAAATGACCTGCACCTGCTGAAGGCTATTGTGGCCAGCTCAGTCAGCAGTGGCCGGGTACAATACAATAAAATACAATACAATGAGGATTTAGCGTCCGGTTCCTCACCCGAAGGCGATGTCAGGGACGAGGGTACATCTGTTGGTATTATATGTGGTAGACTTTTGGAAGGAACCAATCACAACCATCCATACAACCCTAATTCTCTCGAAATAACCAATCAAAAGCTTAGAAATTTGTGTTTCCAGTGCTGTGATTGGTTGGTTTTCAATATTTGTAAATCTCTACTATATTAGCTGACCGGGTAGCTACATTCAGAAGTGTAATACGGAGATTAACATTTCTATAAAATCGCTATATTATGATCGGAGTGGATATCTATACTTTCTGTCTGAAATGGACCCCTCACCCCACCCCTATAAACCACCACAATCCCTAAACACAACCTACATTAATAACAAAGACCAACAAGTTTATAGAAAAGTCAATTTTTGTATTACACTTTTGAATGTAGCATCCGGGCAAAAGTTTGACTCGTCCGTTAGAACTGTAGAATCTAAGGAATGCAGTAACAGTACAAAAGTAAAGCTGTAAAAGCTAAGTTTAACGTTTGTTTCCATAACACAAGGTTACTGCCAGAGACAGACACGACTGGAAACCAAACCGTGGCTTCCTACTTATCAGCATGTGTGCTATTGCCTGGGCCATCCAACCTAATTATTATGAATAAGTAACCACTTCAGAAAACAGCTCGTGAAAACAGCAGAATTAAAACAGCATAATATAAATGTAAGTTAACAGAGATATTTGTTACAAAAGCAATAACAAAGTAATAATGCTGTGTAAACGATTTTTTCAGAGATCCAGCAAAGTTAAACAGTGGCACGGGGATATACTGTATGACAAATCTACATTTAAATCATTAGACATTAATTAAACTTATTCGTTTCACACGAAAAATATTCTTTGATAACTAAAGCAACATATCCAGACAAACATTGAGTTCTTTTTAATAATTTATATGATCAGCAATTGGAAATTGTGTTAAAGGTTTAACATTTGCTTCCTTATTCGAAGTTGATTTAAAAATTTCACCTCAAAAGTGAAAATCATGATATAAAACTTCTACTCACAATAGCGTAAGCCTCCATTACAAATTTATTGCAATCTTATGTCTTTTACTGTAAACAGTGATTCTCACAGGTTATCTAACCCTCCCTGGAGTCAAATGAAAAGAAGGAAAATAGAAAAAAGTGTAAAATGATTGAATCAATGTACACAACGTTTGTATAATAAATATCATGGACTCAAATGTTTTCAATATTTGGTGACATACAAAACATCATGGGCAAATTGTTCTTAATTATATTGTACAATGCTAATTATCATATTACAGCTACAATAAATTAATTATTGATAAAACAAACAACTTCATAACAACTCAATAGTTAAGTCCAATATTTTTGAATTTTTGTCAAACGTTTCACAAGTGTTAAAAGAATAAAGCTTTCACAAGAACCAGTAATAATGTTCATTTGATTTAAGTACTATAATCTAAATTTCACACAATTAGCAGTGTTTTGCAAAATATTACATATTAAAGAGATAGAACTGCCTATATCAATCAAAAAAGAGGGCTATAATGCCCGTCGAGGTCTCTGAAAATGGATAACTTGAAAATGGTCAAACTCATAGGAAAACACACCACAATAAGGATTTAACGCCCGATCCATCATCTGACGACGATGTCAGAGACGTCAACTCCTCTGTTGAAAAACTTTCTGAACTAAAGGGAATCAATCCATCATTGGTATTCATCTAAGACTTTAATGAGCTGAATAATATTATCTATTTGTAAATAATTGCAAAATCTATCACAATTTATGTGCTAAAGAATTACAAATGAAGATATGCTGTACCATTACGAACATAACACTGATAATTTGTACTTATAGCACAATTGATTGTAACTTTGCAATGGAGTAAACTGGAGACATATGCCCTAAGGGCCTATGTTAAATATCCAGAACTTAATTAATAGCAAAAATTCAGACAGCTCTATCAGTGGCAGGGCCAGACCGTCCAAGCAAACCGGAGCAGGTCATTAAAAATTAATGGCAGGTAGTAAAAAAACAGTAATGCTATAAGAACAAAATAATCAGGCAGGTTTGGACGCCAGGTTTTTACCAGATCGTGTGACCTGGTGTGGTGCCCCCTCTAAACTCTATTCCCCAAAGCCAATATATTATTATATTTTAAACAATTCAATTGAACTAAATCACTGGGTTGTTTATCAGCAACAGGGAATGTATTATATGCAACAAGTAGGAATACAGTGTTTCAATTAATTTTTTGAAATAGTGTGTAACGGTTAATAATTAATTTCAGCAGTTTCTTTTAAATTGTCAATAACCTACTTAATTTACATTCAAAGTAATATACTTTTAAAGGCAACATAAAGACATATTTAATTTTAACAAATGATGTACATTACACTTTAGAGATAATTCAAGAGACTCAAACATTAAGAAACTAAAATATCAAAAGTATATGATCATTAAAAGTATGTTATTAACAAATACTGTAAAGCATAGGTTACTATTTGTTACGATTTCTGTGCAGCTTCATAAAATGTATGAAAAAAATCAAAGATCTTACAATCAGAGAATTAAATCTAACGACCTTAGAGAAGAACAGTTACGGGTAGCACACATAATAATGTACATAATAATGTACAAATTATGCAAGTCTTGCTTAATTAAACACAGATTATTACTTTAGTAAAAGTCTGAAATCACTACAATTTTCATAGCAAACTACTGTCAGTGAAAACAAACGGAAAGCAGGCAGATTGGTTGTCGTTTGATGATAAAAGGAAAAACGTTACATATATTGAGCAGACATGCTTAGTAATGACCTAATGACAAATCATTATAAATCTACGTATTAACTCTTGTCGGATTTTCCTTTAATCATAGCCGCAGCTTTCTCAGCGATCATGATCTCGGCTGCTTTGATATAGCCCGACACAATCTCAGGCATCACTGAGGCATCGGCCACTCTCAGCCCATCTATTCCAAACACCCTGTACAAACATACAAGCATCGTTCAGTATAATAATAGTAATAGTAAGAATAACAGTTACTTCATGTATCTAGGCAGCCACACCGGTTATGGCCTTTGACAAATTATTTGTCACAATGGTAGTAATAATAATACTACTAATGTACATTACACTATAATAACTATCAAAATGTAAATGTTGAGTGATCGACATAAAACAGAGGTACAAATAATATTCTAAAATAGTATTTAATAATTAATAAATAATTTAAAAAATACAGATACTGTACAAACATAACAAATGCATCAAAATTTCAAAACAGACTGAAACACTCCCACATACTCACACATAATATATACACACATAAACAAATATTTGCACGCACAAATACTCACTTCTCTATGGTTCATAGGATAAGCAAGTCGGTAAGTTTGTGCCGCATTTCTACAGAAGTTCCGGTGTTTGATTCCCGATCGAGTCAATAACAAAGTAAGAAGTTGAAGATTCAATGGGAAAATCGAGCCCTTCATCCCATCATGGGTATGTGTTAAATTGGTGGACATACGACACACACAAACACCAGGGGCCCCCATTGGGGGGGATGATGGAACAGATTTCTCCATGATTGACGCTGAGGGGGAGGGCGGGGGGAAGTTAAGACTACCTAAAATAAAGAGCTTGGGGTGGGGGAACCATCATATATTTGACTTTCTTGCGGGGCGCTCCATCAAGCTTGAGGGATGAGGGCCCCTGACACGCACATACACATACTTGAGCTGAGAATCGACGACGGCAGTAGAATCAGACTGATAACCCAAACGACACACACAAACACACACGCAAGCACACACACACACACAAACATGCTAACTTGAGCTGAGAGTCGACGACAGCGGTAGGATCTGACTGATGACCCATACGACATGTGCCAGCAGACTGAGAGAGAGGGAAAGCGTTGTGCCTCACGTAGCATGACCAGTACGCGTCACTGCTCTCAGCATGCTCACTGCACATCGGGTGCGCACCTCTACGCAGCTCTGGGCCCAGCGTCTTGATCATCGCCGTCTCTAGGAACCGCTCAGACTGCTTGATACCTGATATACATATTACAAATGTATAAAGTCCTGATTATAACAGCCAACACTACAACTTTATTCAAGAATTTTATTGGATTTGTTAGAGTTATATACATAAAATATAATATATAACAAAATATTGGCATCACATTTGCTCCATTATCTGTCCAAGTTGGTCTACGTGTACTCTCAAGTAAGTGTACTGTCCAAGTTCTCCCAGTCTCTGCATGCAGCATGCAGTACTGTATTAAGTACTGTAACACACGCCCTATGCAGCTCTGGACCCAAGTGGCTGTCTCAATTTTAGGTCAAAGGTAACAAGACTTTACCTTTCCACTTGAACGTCAGAGTTGTCATGGAGATGTTGGAGGAAGGACGTAAGGAACATTTTTCATTGAGAACTTAATAGATAAAGCATTGATAGTTGAGTAAATAAAATTGTGTCGTGAATAAAATACTGAGATGTGTTTAAATAATTCTGTGTTCTGTTGATTTCACTAAGTTAGACTAGTGGAAACATCAGCAATGATCAAGAACCGACGTCAAATCTATCAATCTAACAAAACCACTGCTGGACTCAGAGGCTGTCTCAACATTTCATGATTATATTAATCTTCTTATAACTCGAATTTGCTCTAAAGACATCATAATTATTATGGTTTTGGCTTCTACATTGTAGGAAAACACCGATTTGGAGCGAAGTGGCTAATAATTATTAATTAATTTATGGAACTATTGTTAAAGCCTGACAGTGGAACATTGATACGTTTTTACTTTCATGTTCGACGTGTGCTACAAACGATAGAGGTCATGGTACGCCAATGGTCTCTGTTACTTGCAGCTGGTATTGCTATTTCACTCATTCTAATCCAACCACTTAGCCTTTTCTACTGGTAATTCTTTAGACTTCCTAATTCTTTATAAATTATTTTTAATATCTATAAAAAGGCTAATATCAATAGTGAGCCAAAGGAATGTATACCCTCGACCAGTGTGCGCACATC
Organism: Enchytraeus norvegicus; assembly: GCA_034695365.1. NCBI lineage: Eukaryota > Metazoa > Annelida > Clitellata > Enchytraeida > Enchytraeidae > Enchytraeus > Enchytraeus norvegicus. The sequence continues at coordinate 6,881 of JAQFZF010004453.1, forward strand.
CAGTTCATCCTCCAGTAGACGAGAGTCAATGATTGGTCGCACGCTCGGATCAGTGCTGCTCAGACGCACTGTGCCAGTGCTCTTAGGATGTAGTAGCACCGGCATCAGTGAGAACCCATCCAGCTTGTTCACTCCTCCGTGGATAGCATCAACAACCTAGACAAATATCAACATCAATCAGTCAATCAATGCGAATTTAATTGCCGTTTCATCATATGATGACAACATCAGGCTCAAGAACTAGCAAATAGATTGAAGTTCAGATTATCTGTAGAATGAATCAATTAAACTAACGTCAACAATATTATTAAATTACAACTGTTCAAATATCATTTTGTGATAGTGCAAAAATATTAAAGCTTGATTAATTTATTGATTTAAATGGTCTCATTTTATTAAAATGTTAAGTGTTCCTCCTTTTAACATATAAACAATCATATACATCAAGTTTCGAATCTAAGCTTTCAAATTCTCTCTATAGAATTTATAAAATTAACACCAATAAATTGAGAACCTCAATCATTAAATTACTGATGTATAGGCGTCATAATCTGAATCCATGTGCTCTACCTAAAAGTTCAGTTAATTAATATTTCAATCTTGATTATGAATGCAACATCACAATTATAACGGTTTCTTCAACTCACTGAAGTCAAACATGAAAATTAGTTAGGCCTACCTCTCTCTTGATGTTGGTATAGTTGCTAAATTCCAGAATTGAATTCGGTGAATTTCCCACCAGTCTGTTGACCAACTGAATTCTCAGATCTGGAGCTTCAGCAGCACCAGCAGCAGAGTCAGTGCGGAATGATTTCAGATAAGCTGCACCTTCAAGATAGCAAGTACTACTCAGGAATCCTGCAGTACAATACAGCAATTTCCATTGATTAGGATGGAAAAATGGTCATGTGATATACATCGAGAAATTACGAAAATGTTCATGTGAAATACACCAAGAAATTCTGAAATGTTCGTGTGAAATACACCGAGAAATTACGATTTGTTCATGTGAAAAACAGAGAAATTACGAAAATATTCATAGGAAATTCACCAAGAAATGTTGAAATTAAATTAACTGATTGCAACACAACACAACACAACAACACAAAACACAACACAATGGAACAAACAAACACAAACAAACACAACCACAACACAACACAACAAAAGCACACAACAACACAAAAACACAACACAATAGAACACAACACGACACAAGCCATGGACCTGCTGTTAGACAGTGCACTGAGAGAGAAATTACACAAGACTTATACTTATGTTAGCTTTATCAATCTTGAATTTAAAATAGATGACAGAAAGAAATTAAATTAAAATGTAAATAGCAAAATGGTAAAGTTAATATTTCTAAATGCTTTCCTACTCCTAATTTGTATCAAATTGTAATCATTACATGGATACAGCTTTTAATACATTAGCAAAATCAACATACCAGTGCCAAAAAGGAAGTGATCGAAGTAAGCCCAGAAAGCGCTTGACTTGTGCTCTGTGATGGCTATTGGCTCTTTGATGAAATACTGAGCGGATATGACTGCCACGTGCTCCTGTAGCCTGCTGCCTACTGGCAGGTCCGCTACCACTGGTATCTGTTAGATAGCAATAATTATAATACAATAATAATTTAATAATGGTAGTTGCACTAGTGCAACTACCACTAAATACACTAACTGTCATACATCTAAATACCAAGGTAATAAAACACAGGCCTAAACATAATCAACATAATAATTATAATCATCGGCATAATATAAGAATTACAATTATTAGTGTACGTGTGGGTTGGAGTATATATAGGGACACTGTGTAAAAATAAATCACAAACAGAATATAGCCTAATACTTTACAAAACTCATTTCATTGAAATCATTACATCAACAAAAAGAGGCTTCGAATCAGTAAAACTGATATGCTAAACGATAAGCTTATATACCTGAATTATACTAAATAGGCTCAAATGTGGATATAAATACTAAAAGCATTATTTACACAAAAGCATAAAAAAATTAATAAACGAAACAATTCAATAAATACACAAGATTATCGAAATGACACCGATGGTCAAAAGACTAAATTTAAATACTAAATATTTCTGATATTAAAACAACCTTAAGACTCTCCAGGTGTTCCTTAGGACCAATACCAGACAACATAAGAAGCTGCGCTGATCCAATAGCTCCAGCTGTTACAATCACTTCCTTGGATGATGTCACTTTTACCACTTTATCATCCCTTCTTACCTCTACTCCAACAGCTTTCTTGTTCTCTATTAAGATCTGTAAGTAAAAAACATTGGCATGACGAAATCCGTAAAATAAATTCAGTGAAAAACCCCAGCACGCCCTGCACCTTCATTAGCAGCATTGCTAGGTTATCAAAAGGCAAAGGCACAATTAGAGAGAGAGAGAAAGAACTATGTTTTATTGAATTGACATACATACACTGACATGTATATATAATTATATGTAGCAAAACAACGCACAAGTCGGCCGTCAGAAAGAGCATAGCACTCTATGACTACCGATGAAAACTAAAACACAGAGATAAAAGCAAATCAATCAATTATAAAATGTAAGCATGTACAATTAAACCTTCAAGGTAACCACAAAAGTCAATCTAGAATTGAATAAAATATTAAGGTGTAGAAGAGATCATGTAACGGTGTAAACATGCAATAAAACAAAATTAATTTACAACTTTAAAATAAATCCTAGCACAATCTATTTAAAGCTATCGATTAATTGTTTCTTGTAAGCTTTAGTGAAAATGTTGATAGAAGAGCAGTTTCTGATGCCAACAGGATTATCATTCCACAAGATACAACAAGTATTTGCAAACGATGAGAAGAAAGCATGATTTGATTTCTTCAATAAGTTGTTGGTAGTACAAATTAGAGTGGGATATTCGTGACAAACTTGATTTAGACGGAGGAGATGACTAGTAGAAGAAGGCATAAATATTGACAATTTAAGCTTTTAAAAACTAATTTACATATATGTAATTTACTCAGAAGATTAACAGGCAAGGTGTCATAATTGCAAAAAAGTGACTTTACATTTGCATACCTATCAACATTTTGCAGAGTTCTAAGAACTCGATTGCATGCAATGATCAACGGATCAATTATATAATTATACTTTTGACTGTATATTTCAATACCATATTGAATATGTGGATAGATAAGTGCGTAGTAGAGATTTCTTCTGCAGGAATTGGGAAGAAGATCTCTCCAGCTATGGAGCATACCCCTGACACTATTTAATTTGGATATTATACAACTCACATGGTATTAAAAATTTAATTTTTCATCTATATAAATGCCACGAAACTTAATGTGACTTACTCTGTTAATAGGATTATCATCTATTAACATGCTTAGTTTATCAGAAATTAATTTGACCAACATCATCTTTGTTAGGATAGAATAAGATATATGCAGTTTCTTCGTAATTGACACTTAACAAATTACACCTGAACAACTGGCCCAGTCCCACAGAAACACTAATAGCCTTATTATATGCTGAAGACAGACTATTTATCTGATATAAAAGAATTTGAATCGTCCGCGAAAAGAGACAGACAGCATGGTCTTTCTAGTTGCACGCTCAATATCATTTATATATATTAAAAACAGAAGTGGTCCTAAGA
>JAQFZF010004454.1:0-10543 GCA_034695365.1 Enchytraeus norvegicus
TTTAATTAAGCCTAAGGTCTGATTTGCATTCTTTACTGCTACACTACATTGCTCAGAAAATTTTAAAGTGCTATCTACGATAATACCTAAATCCTTTTCCATTTTCGATGATTTTAGCTCCTGATCCCCTAGTCTGCAACTATTCTTTCATTATTACTACCCACATGCAATACAACACACTTATCAGCATTAAAGGTCATTTGCCATTTTTCCGACCATTCATGCAATTTATCAAGGTCAGCTTGTAAACCTTTTACATCATCAACATTACTAATACTTTTAGATAATTTAGTATCATCTGCAAATTTAGCCAGTTTGGAAATTATATTACTGCCTAGATCATTTATATAGATTAAAAATAAACAGGGCCCAGTACCGATCCTTGCGGTACCCCACTAGTGACATCTCTCCAATTAGAATCCTCATGACCAATATAAACTTTCTGCCTTCTAGAGCTCAACCAGTTTTGCACCGGTACTTCGAGGGGCGGTGCAAATACTAATAAAGGTAAAGGTTGTGTCACTGTGTGCCATATTCGTTCCGAACGTAGGCGAGGAGCTGATCCCGACCCAGGCCGAAGAAGACAGTCCCTAATCTGACGGTGAGGTCGCCAGCTCCACTCAATACAATCCAATTTAACTATTGGATCATTTACCCCCAGTGCTCGAATTACGAGGGGGGGGCAGGGGGCTTTCCCCCCCCCCAATAGCCTCTGAGGCCCCCCAAATAGCCGGAAATTAAGTGGGTACCAGGTACCCCAAAAAGACCCCCCCAATACCCGGCGAAGGCCCCATTTATTGGAACCCCCTTGATTTAGTGAAGATTATTGAGATTTTGCACATTTAAGTGCAAGTTTTTTGCACTTAAAAATAATTAGTTTTGGACTTTTGTTCTCCTCTTTCGTTGTGCTAATACGGCATTGTACATTCGCTTAGTGAAAATATGGCCAAAAAAGCTAAGTGAAGCGCGCAAGAAAACAAAATGTCGTGATAGCTGTGCGCAAAATATTTGCAAGAGCGGGTATTTTTTGCGAGCGGAGCGAGTAAAAAAAATTCTGAGCAGGCCCCCAATAACATTTTTTTTATTCGAGCACTGTTTACGCCAAACCTGTGGTTACCCTCAATAACTTTTTAAGCAATCAGCTGCTACGTTGTAATTGCTTTCAATTAATTATTGGACTCACAATAAGGATGGTGGGCTTGGTTGGCCCATTGTACATCCGAAATGTCATAGGCGCCGATTCCACAGGGCAACGGGAATTTTTCCCCAGTACTCTGAAAGCAACCGGGGCAAAAATATGATTTTTGCCCTGGTAATTTTTGTTTATTCCAATTCAGTTCAGGTAGCCCTATTTTCTCTAAATATATTATCAGATTATAGTCAAATTTAATCTTCTTTTAAACATTGATAATTAATTTAGCAAAAAGTCAGGGCTTACAATAAATTTCATTTCATTTTTGATGTCAGGTTTAAATTAAAGTTCATTAATAATCGAATTTCTAATTTAGTTAGAAAAACATGACCTCGGCAAATTAAATCCGTTAGTAGGACTGTAGGACCGTTAGGCCTACTATTTTAGTTACAGTTTGGCCCACATTAGAATTATAAGTAGCCTGGTAGGCATACAATATGGTTAAAATTTTAGATTCGGATAAGTTCTGAAGGTTTTTGCTTTATTTTTTAATAGTTTTCCTCTTCAACTGGACAATATATGTTCCACTCTTTAATAAAAGACTTTTAGAGTACCGTAAAGTAAAAATGACTCTTAGGTAATCGGAAAAATTGAAGGGCAGCATTGCAAAGGAAAGCAAAGAAGTAGGCCTACCTATGCAAACAGCATCAATGAATGTATGAGCGTTGAATTAGTAGAAATGACTAGATTTGCGGGAGACAAAGATATTTGGAAAGCCATGACAGTCAAAGCTGGGAACCGGCAGAACACCTGAAAAAATAAGAAGTGTAAGGTGTTTATTTCTTTACAAATTTTGAGAGCAAATTGGTCATTTGAAAATTTACGCTAATTTTGGGAATTCTGTTGCCCCGGTACTCAAATGCAAAGTCGGCGCCTATGCGAAATGTTACTCCTAATAGACTCGACCGGGAATCTAAACCCGGACCTTACGCCGGACCAACACAATCGAGCTCCCGTTAAAAATTAGCGAAAGCTCATTACAGCTTTTATCCCACAAAGTAGCCCACAGTTTAGTACGCAGCACCGAGCGGAAGAATATGCATACAATGTACAATAATGTACAATGTACAATATACATACAATATACCTACAATGTGTACAAAATAATGTTCCCTGTGAGAGATGTGACATTTTTACTTTAGTCTTGATAATATGCATCTAAGAAGCTGTAAAAGAAGGTGTCGCATTAGTATTAAAATTACCTTTTACGCAAAATTCCACACAAACTTTCCGATGCACTATTGACGTGAGCCTATGACAGTTAGCAAGGTAAGTCAGTTTCGCTATGCAAAAAAACCCAAAGAACTGCCTCAGTGACGGGTCCGGACTGGGTTTCCAACAGTACGCCAGTGGAACCTGGGGAGACATAATAATTGTATAATGCAGAGTTTCTCAAACTCGACGTGGTCACGACCCAGTAAAAATATAAACGTTTAGTCACGACCAACCAAGCCTTTTATATGGATCTACTTTAGGCTATTTAGTGTTTTCTAAATCATAAAATTAATGTGTAACTTGCAAGTCATACAAATCAGATGCACGTGAAAAGTGAAAAACTTCATAGGCATACGAAATAAGAGTTAGCTCCTTGTAGGCATGTGCAAAATAATTATCTTTACAAAATATTTTATTCGGCGACCCACTTGAAAGGAGTCAGCGTCCCACCTGTGGGTCGCGACCCACAGTTTGAGAAACTCAGGCATAATGAATACGTGCACTGACAGGATTGCAGTGACCACAGTAACTTAGAATTTAGTTATGAATAGTTGAATACATCTGATTATATTATTATTTTCTACCTATGTAATTTCAAATACTATCAATAAAGCCCAATCCTCGTGTTGGATCCGGGAAACTTGAGAATAGGCCAACTGAAAACTGCACATTTTTTCTAAAAGCCGACTAACGCAGATATTTTCATACTGAGGAAAGCAACGGGAAATCACCTCGGAAGTCAGAATATATATTCCAAAGAAAAATGTTATATGTTAGGTGTGGTATAGGCATGGCCTCGTTAGGGTATCAACTTGTTGATCGATGGATTGCTCATTAGTGAGCGTGATAGCAGACTGTATTTCGGAATATGTACCTTGGACCTGCCAGTTGGCAGTGGACTAGAGAGAGAGAGAGAGAAACAGAGACAGAGACAGAGAGAGCGAGACCAATAAAGCAATCAATAGGTAGAATATACACAGAGTGCGTAAAAGAAAGTGGACCCCTAATTGTTTTCTGATTCTGTCGAAACCATTCAGTCAATATGCACCATTTTTATCGAAAATATTAGCAGGCCAATTTTACATCATTTCTGACAATTTCATCAAATTCGATCAACAGATGGCAAATTTATCGGCGTTATTGTGACCCCACCCATCAAATATCAATTTACACCCTGTTTTTTAATTATTGAATTGTAATTATTGAGCTGATTCCTATGACATTTTCCAGCTATAGAGACCAACCAATTCTATCTCTTGTCACCAAATTTCATTTGCACATCTTTAAAAACAAAAAAGTTATTGATATATCAGTATTACGAGGTAGAGAAATTCTGCAGTTTTATGACGTTATGCAATGTTAAATGAAGCATGATCCTTTCAAAGATTGTCTACCCGTCATACTGAAATATAAATAGGCTTAACTTTTTTGTTTTTTAACCGCCGTTTTTTTGCCGCTCTATCCAAAATGCTACTTAGCAAATGATGTCAGTGCACTGTGATAGCTTCAGAAGTTATCAATAAATTCGAGATTCAAGTCTCGGGTTCTGCCCGTAAACGATTAGACATACCTATGAGCTATGAGACCGAAGCTAAACCCTAATCCATTAGTTGCCTTACGTTTGACTCTTATCCATCTCATATTGTGTACTCTGCCACGCAGATCCAAGACTTAAATATATCGAAAAAATCAACCTCTCATCATTAATGAGCACACCATCGATCAATCCAAAAAGTCAATCCCATCACAAAGGATATGCCTTTACCACAAGTTAAATGATGCCTACGGGAAATTTATTAGATTTTTAGGTGATTTTCTTTTTGTACATTTGGTGTGAATCCATGAGATGGTAAAGCTTAAATAACGGCCGTTTCCGTATCACAAGGATCAATCAATCAATCAATCAACAACTTTTATATGGACCAAGCAAAATATTAAATAGGTTTCAGATCTATGCGGTTTGAACAGTGAATTGTCAGAGACGGGCCCGGTTGGGAAAAGAACCCGTGGTAAGCTGTAGTACATCATGATACCTATATATTTCTCTGCAGTCTATGTATTGACAAGTGTGTTCTGGTGGTATAGAACCGCTGCAGTTGCACAGTCTGCTTGAGACGTCCCTGACATCGCCATCGGGTAAGAAACCGAACGTTTAATTCTCATTGTATTGTATTGTAATGTATTGTATATTTGAAATGAAACTATTTCTGAACTGAAAAACTTTATGAACAACACGAGTGCAGCTGTACTAAAGAAAATATCTACGTCGGAATAAACTGAATCATGTATTAGATTCGGTGAACCCGCCATTCACCACATTAACCCAACACCCACTACATTATAATGTTATTACAGTGTATGCGTGGAGGATCATTATAGGTAGGAGCATGGGTGATTCTGACTTGTGCAGAATGGGGTGGCCAGAAGGGTGGCAAAGTAAAATTTTAAGGGACCCATATGCTAAATTGTTAAGAAATGTACATACATTTCATTTTCATTTTTGGGGTGGGCACTGGGGTAGCCAGCCCTTCATTTGGGGTGACCATATTTAAAACACCCCAGGCCACCCCTCAGAAACGCCACTGTATTGGAGCGTTACTAATGTACAGTTGTTGAGTGTTAGCGAAGTTATTTGTTGATTTACAATGCTCTCATATTTTAGCAGGTCTAAGTATAAACCTATATAATTGTATTTACTAGACCCTGGGGTATCTGATCTGATCCTATGATGTAATACAACACAACATCAATAAACACATGTACAGGGTGCACCAACGTTACACCGGATCTAATGGGTTCGTTCGCAATATCTTTACATCTACAATCGAGTCACGTTTCACACAACAAAGTACACGTGTACTAGCGCATACAGGGCATCAAAGCCAAGTACTTGCAAGCGTAGATGAAGATGAGTTTAGCGCCAGTTTCGTCACCCTAAGACACCTTCAGCAACTGACCAGCCAAACATTGGAGCTGTGAGCGTAAAGGGGCAATGGTGAAGGCGCTTGGCAGCTCTTAAGCTTAGTTCTTAGATAATCTCATTTTTGATAAAAGGGTCACTAGCTCAACTATATACGATCCATTTATATTAAAAGCCAGCAGTGTTGTGAAGCAGGAACTGCCATGGCTTTGGACTTCAAGTTTGGAATACATTGGGTTGAAGTCCAAGACCAGACTTTCATCTTTGGCTTTGAATGTCCAAGCCTCGGCCTTGAGGGTTCAGGCCTTGGCTTTGGACGCAATGCTTAATTAAACGAAACATCTAGCTTGAGAGAATTAACGGGCCACGTCAGAATTGCCCCACTCATATTGCCCGGCTCATACCTTCCTCGCTATCAAATGTAATCCTCTCAGCTCTTCTTCAATCTAGCTTCCTATTTCTTCATGATCTACTTGCTCGCAAAATTAAATTTTGTCAGATATCTGGTTAACTCAGGTCAACTAAGATAAGTTCTATCTACATCTAGAGTGTTCTAAGAGATATGATGGACTCATTTATTAGTTAGTATCTCTCATTTCAAACAATTATTCACTGACGTCTTAAATCTCACAAATAGCATATAGTGACAGTATTATCAGTGACCCTGTCTGGCAGTTCCTATCAATACATCAGCCTTATAAATAAATATATTGAAATGCTCTCCTTACAGATATCTTCTCACAGATAGATTCGATATATTTGTTTGCCTTATAAATATAAATTCCAGACGTCTTCAGTATTTGAATAGGCTCGTTACAAAGAGTCAAAGAGCAAACAGCCCCTGTACTTTTATAACATAATACATGGCAGGATCTATGAGTGGATCTAAATACTGCTTCTTAATAAGTATCACAGCAACTTGCAAGAACGGTTCTAGCCTTTAAAAATGTGGGGAAAGGGCTAGGCTCTTATCAAACCAAAAGTTAGAACTTAGTAACATTTGGGTGAAATGCTATTAGAGATTATATCTACCACTTCTATCTCTAGAGCTCAATTAGGATTTCGACGAATCTCTTACATGCCCAGTGAGCGATCTGTATACAAATTTAACACAGCATTAATTATGACCTTATTGTTTTCATTTTTAGAGTTTGGTTAGGGTTTGCGTTAGGGTTTATTATTATTGGCAACAATATATTTTGTAGAGGTGTTATGATCGAAACCGATTTTCGAAACTGCTGTATAAAAATATAAACAATAAGCACAAATGATAGTCAGTCAAAAGAGATTTAACAACCACTTTTTCGTCATTAAACGATAATACGTAAATACCAAACATTGAAGATGTGCTAAATTTGTATACAGATGGCATAATCGCGCCTCATAATTTCGAACGGCATAATCTCGTGAGCGCAAGAAAAAGCAATATCATCGCTGTCATTATTGACATTACTTTTGTTTTTATTTATAATTATTATGATCGCTACTATAACTGCGAAGCGAATCAAATAAGCACAATGAAGGACTGACATTATCGACCATCAGTCGGGTGGTCCAGTCAAAAACGTTAAACCCAGCTTATCTTATAATAATGTACAGAATCTTATACTGGCCACAGTCACTGAAGATTATAAAGATATTGCGCTAAGCACAGGATCTATAGACAGAAATGGAGAATCATGATCACCTTATGCCCAGATCAATAATAATCATAATAATGAATACATTTATAAAGCACCGGTCTACGCATAATGTCAGGGTTAAATGGACAATGAAAAGTCAAATAGACCTGCAGCAAAGGTCACAAACCAGTGTGTCAGCCTCGACCTCTGCAAGTCTGAAACTTGATCGACAAGTAGGTCCATACACAGAAATGATTTCCACATGGCTACCAATTCTCTCCACTGCTGAACCTATTTTAGTCGCCTCTTACCGAACATGTGCAGTTGTCGTTTCTTTTAATTTATATCAAGCCCACTCGAAAAGAATGAACATATTACCTAGAGCGAGAGAGAGAAAGAGAGAGAGAGAGAGAGAGAGAGAGAAAGAGAGCAAGAGAGAGAGCGAAAGCGGGAGAGAGAAGCGAAGAGAGAGAGAGAGTGGGAGGGAGAGAGAAAATAAAAATAAAAAGAGAACTCAGTGGAACGCAACGATCGCTCACGTCCTGAAAGGATATAAATTTGGAACCTAAAGAGAGAACGGTTGGACGGTAGACACGCGTAATATTTGTTAATAAGTGGATTTTGTTATAAAGTAGTAGAAAACTTTATGCACTCAGCTTCCGAGTAATTCTAGACGAAACATCAAAGCACTGCTGGCCTAAACAGCTACAGACAGCCGCCATTACTTGATCACCCTATAATAAACATGCACTTCCGTGCAGCAAAGGTCGAACTATCAAGTTAGTCAATCAATCAAAGCACAATTCACAGATTTAATTTGAAGATCAGTAATTTTATTGATCGATTAATAATTCCATTAATTAATAATTCATCCGTGTTGGTCAGAGCTTGTGAAACAAGTGCAGTCTTAAGTATATCTTCAGTTTTTTCCTTTAGTTTTTACAAATGACAGACGTTGCGTCGCACATGCTACTTTTCCTTTCTCAGATGCTGTTTTTATCTTCATTAATTTTTTACCGCTCCTGATAAATCGTACGTTTGTCTTTTGATAACGCGTAGTCCCTAATGCAACCAGCGCAGGTATACGATAAACCCTTACCGGTGGATTATTCATTTTTGACTGACCTGGAATTCGAACCCAAAGCACTTGCTACCGAGGTACCGATACCGATACCGATACCCCCCTCCCTCATTGGACCCAACATGAAAACACGGGCCATCACAAACCTTTTTTTCTGCCCTCAGAGACCGAGTAAGTGAGTTTCTTGAACTCGAGGTTGACTGCTTTACGCTTGGGCAGATGATCGAACTGTGCCGGGGCTATGTTACTTGTACCGTCCTGATCCGCGTTATCGATCTTCTTGAGGCGTAGAAACGGACTGGGATTGGGGTTAGGCCGCTCGATCAGCTGACCTTCTGTAGAGGTCGTCAAGGGCACGTGCACCTGGACCGATAGCAACTCCGCCATCTTGTTTGTCTGCTTGTTCCTCTAGATATTTTAAGTCTCCCGTGTCTTTCTGTGTATCAAAATTTAATATACTTGTTTAAAAAGTAATGGCAATAGTTGGAATGTTCATTATAAGTGTAATTTTCGTTTCATTTAAAACACGCTAGGCAGGTCTGTTTTCTGAGAACTATTTAAATAGAATAAAGCACATATTAAATAATGTTAATGTCAATTCACAAGTTTTCCGTTAATAGTGTGAATTGGTTTTATCACGTGAAGCCAATAAATGTTTCTCAACTCTTTCACAACTTTAACTTGTCCCTGTTGTTCAAAATGTTCCAAGAATCAAAGTGTAATACACTACAAAGAACCATTTTATAGCGCCTCTACATACTAGGTATCTCAGAGGGGCGTTTTGAACAGTGAAGGGAAATTATTCCAGCCTGCCCTAGGCCAAAGACGATGTGGCACATCTGAAATTTCATCGACCAATCTGTCTATAGTACACAGAAGCCATGGCCATGACAACTTTGTACTTCACTGCAGTATATCTGCGTTAGTCGACTCTTACGAAATATATGCAGTAGACGGCTGGTTACAGGTGGCGATTTCAAATATATAATTTCTTCCTATATTCCACCGTTAGGTTGAAATTTTTCAGATCTGAATATTCATTTAATTCCTTTGATCTCGTTAGGCAGCAATTTCTAGCTCCCTAACGAGTGAATTAGGAAAAATTAGTTGACGAATTGTGAATTGACCTGCCATCTAGACCAAAACCAGTCAGATATACACACAGCTGATAAACAAACAGATCTATAGCAAAAGTATATACATAAAACTAGATGAAGTTTTGAGAAAGTATTTAATTAAACACATTCAGCTGAAATAATATTTATATAGACAGAATTAGGTTGCAAGACAGTAAAGTATATCCGGGTGCTTAGCCTACCTCTTCAAGTTATAAAATCTCTTCTAAAGTAAATCCTTTAATCCGAACTGATCTCATTTAAGATATTTAATTTAGTTATTCCAATCCAGATTACGAAGTCGTTATGTTATTCCAAAATCTGTGGGCCCGATCTATGTTAACTATCAGTAGACTAGAAGCAATTTGTTTAACATAAATTTTAATTAAAGCTCATAAAACTGGAATGCTTGCTTTAAATCACGTTCAAATGAAGCGAGTTATGACCGCAATCCAACAACTACAAATTTCACTATGAAGTAGTACTTTATCAAAGAAATGCAAGCTTATTATAGGACCCTCAAGTCTTAAACAAGCCTTGAATCGATCTTTGCTTTTATCTGAAACAATAGACAACTAATTGTATGAATTCACACATTATAACAAAAATTGTGTTTATTTCAACGATAATATCTCTTAATAATTATTGTATTCTTGATATTGAAAACATTTTTGTAGTATTTTGCTCGTATAATGGTGTTCAACAGCACTGGCAGCAATTTTCATTCGTTCAGTTAATTATTGTGAAATTATTTTAAAACGTAAAATATATTTTAGTGATAATTTGTAGGATGGCCCACTTTAGCATAAACCATCCAATTAACGAATGACGTCAATAAAGCCCAATGATCCATTGACATCATAGACTCACAGCGGTCACTGATGGTGGATTCGGGAGACAAAACACACGTTAAATACAACTTTACATTTTTGTTTTATTAGGCCACATAGCTATTATCTTATTTCTAATGCAGACATCACGTACCGGTATGATGAATAACATGATTCACCTCTGCGTTCATAATATTAATTAAACTATAAATATAATAATTATAATAAAGGTTTGACGTCCGTTTCCTCATCCACTGATGATGTCAGGGACGTCATGATCATCCTTGGCAACAATTATATAACGATTTTACGTCCATGTTGCCATTCGGTAAAATATACGACAAATATCCGATAAAATATCAGCAAAGTATAACGTTGTATAAACACTCTTTCAAATCATAATCGCCGTTAAAAAATTAAATCGCACAGAGGGGTCATCCATATATTACGTCATCACGGGGGGGGACCGGGACCTTGATGACGGGTGGGGGGTGTCGGGCCTTGAGGCCTTGATGACGTCATCAAAGGCAAATTTTTGCACACACCTTTTTTCTCTATTTGTTGAAAC
>JAQFZF010004455.1:0-10542 GCA_034695365.1 Enchytraeus norvegicus
AAAATGACCCGCTTGGTAGTTCTAGGTTGTTTGAATTCTCTGTAGTTCGAGTGTTAATTGAGGTGTTAGGGCCTAGTAGTAAAATCCGCATTGGTCAAGTATCGTTCAACTTTGATGTTGCTGTAGATAAGCGAAGTAGCTGAAGTGCCATGTAAGAATTGGTATAGTACTAGAGAGAAAGACAGAGAGAGAGAGAGACTATGACGAGTCGAAGGTGGACCCCATCAAAGATGGCGTTCTATCTCAGCAATCTATGAATGCACACTGCACAGCAAACCTGGAATCCCCAAAACCGTTAATAATTAGACTAGGCTATTATTACATTAATTCAGAACAGCAACTATAAACATACATGGTTTATAGTTTATCATACATGTAGGGCTAATCTTTATACTCCAGTAACTGTTCATAGTTTATCATAAAGCAGTGCCGGCCTAAGGGGCGTCCAAAGTGTGCATTTGCAAAATTTGCGGGCCCCCAAATGGCACAAAAAAATTACAGCCTAATTTTGCAGACAGCTAGGTAGCTATTGCGTGACCCGTTCAGTGGTGTAAATTAAATTTACGGGCCCCTGAGCAAAGTTAGGCAAGAGGCCCCTGAGAAATATCAAATAAATGATAACCTCGACATAAATTTATCTCTAGCTGCGTAGACTTGCTCAAAATCAGCTGACCGGACACAAATCAGCTGATTTTGAGCAAGTCTATGGAGCTAGAGATAAATAATAAACTTGAGACATTTTGAGTTCTAACTTGTATCACGGGGGCCCGTACATTATGCTCTGAACAGGGCCCGCAATATCAAAGACCAGCGCTGCATAAAGTTTAGGCCTAATAGCTTATTATTAACAAATCCGCAAAATATGACGAATTTGTAAAAATATTATTTATGGTCAGGGTTGTAATATGAGTTGGATTAACCTTCAAACCCACCCAAATCATAATCTTAGCAGTAACTTTTAAGTAAAAATGCGAATGATTAAATTTTTATATATATTTGATTCGAATAAAAATTGATTTTATAAATTCATCTTTTGGGGAATTATTAAATATTAATCCTCCAATTTCGAATAAACCTAGATATGTGAATTTTTACTGTATATTGCAGCATTAAATATTATTTTAGTTTGCATTACTGCCTTGCTTCACACTGTCGATACATCGTTAACTTAATGGAAGCCCAGGCGACCATTACCTGGTGGCCATGGTAACAGATTAGTAAATAACTCGAGCTTTTTCAAAGTATTTTTACGAATTATAATATCAACAAAGTGGATTATAACAACAGTTAATGCTAATCTACTATGAAAATTTGTAGTGGGTGAGATAGGAGATTTGGCCATTATTATATATTCAAGAGCTCTACGTAATAGCAATTCATGAAATACTTTTTGAAATCTAAACTTTTTGTCAAATGAATTTTTCGGCTCTTATAAAGACTGTGCCAATAGAATTAGACATATATATTATTTTCCACTAATTTTTACTGATAGTGTAGAATAAATTTATGGTTAGGATTAGGAATTTATGTTTGGGTTTAGGGTTGGGTTCAAGGCTAAGCTAACCATAAAACCCGGCCATACCTTACCCTGATCCTAGCACAACAAGTGGATTTACATGTTGAGCCGAATTTTGTTGATAAATGGAGAGTTTTAATTAATGCTTGAATTTAAAATGTTCTAGTCATTTTTATTTCACCAGTAAATTAATGGTGTAATTGTTTCAGATAGTATACTCATTAGGCCTAATCAACATTTAAAATGGAGATAAATTACATTTATGTAAAGAAAAGGTCAGAATTTGGCCGGCAGTGTAATTTTGCTGACAAGCCGGCAGAAGTTCTCTGTGATATTGCGCCTGATCCAAGCCTGTCCGCTAACTATGTTCAGCTGAATCCTGTGAGTCAGGGGGTCCAAAAAACCCCTATCATGTCAGAGCATGAGGTGAGAAAATACAGAATATAATAATATTTTTACTTGACTACATGCTCAACTCGGTGGTTAAATAGCAAATCATTCCAATCAAGAGACCCTGGAACGATAAAATGTTCAAGGGCCCCATCACTTTAGCAGAACCGCGGATCGCTGAAGGTCATGGAATGCTGATGGCCCTGTTATTGTTGGGCCCTGGAATGGCACTCCGCTGTGTTCCGCCTCAATTTAACCCCTGGGAATGAACCACACGGAGTGAGGCTTTCTCAAGATGTCAATATCCAAGAAGTTGATTTATCGATTGATTGGGTGATTGATTGATTTATATATTGCTCTGCAGAGGTTTAATGTGGTTTGCTTTAGACGGGCCACGATTCATGCCTTCTAATATATCGTTCTTGTAAAATCCACAGGGCTGTTTACACTCAGGAAAAAACCCAACATTGATTGATTGATTGATTGATTGATTGATTGATTGACCCACAGGTGAACACAGAGACCATGCTAAGTGAGACTAGGGGCATGAACCACAAGGAGGGCGGCTGGCCCAAGGATGTCAATATTCAAAAATTTGATTGATTGATTGAATGATTGATTTATTGATTGATTGATTGATTAATTGATTGATTGATTGATCTGTAGGTGAACACAGAGACCATGCTAAGTGAGACTAGGGGCATGAACCACACTGAAGGTGGCTGGCCCAAGGATGTCAATATTCAAGAAGTGGAACAAGTCATGAGATACAGAAAAAAGATTGAAAAGGATGAGTCATACGTAGGAACATTACTGAATCTAGCTGCGGTCAGAATTATATTCAGTCTTTTTTCTTCTAATGTCCAGTTTTTACTTTTCATTTTCACACATGACAATTGTATGTATTAATAGTTTCCTTTCTTAGTTCCAGTTTCAGTCATTTCCATGGCATATAATTGTACAGTTTGTATGCAATATTTTCTTGCTGATATTTTTTTTCCGAGGTGTGTCTCCTTCTTCCTCAATGACTGTGTTAGTCGGCTTCTACGAAACACGTGCAGCTTTCGGTCGGACTAGCTTCAAGTGTCAAGTGTCTAGTGTCAAGTGACTAGTGTCAAGTGTCAAGTGACTAGTGTCAAGTGGCAAGTGTCAAGTGACTAGTGACAAGCTTGCCGGAGACAACACTGCCAGTTAATTAATTATTTTATATATATTTCTGTTTCAGAAAATGGAGAGTTGTATAAAGCAGAATAACGCTATAGACATCTATGAGGAATACTATAGAAACATTGAGACTGAGGCATCTCCTGAACCTGCTTCTGCTAAAACCATCAATATCTTCAGGTTCTACATTTATCTATGCTATATGTGCTATCGGTTGAGCCAGTAGCACATCGGTTGAGTGCCCGACTCGAGTTCCATTGGTTCGCGGTTTGAATCCCAGGGCTCACCCGTCACTGTTGTGACTGTGAGGACATGAAACTGACATTAAATTGGGCTTTAGCCTTTGTTTAATGAAATTGTTGAATTAGACAGTAAAATTTAGCATTTATTAAAAATCTAGCTGTTATCTTCTTCTAGGTGTCCTGCCCATTCTGGGCGTTGACGGTCATGGTTTTCCAGTTCTCATTCTCTTGCGGTTCTGATCATTTCTGCTTGTTCTACGTTCCTCCAATCACTGAGAAACTTGTGTAGATAATTCTTTGTCTTCCTTTGCAACTTCCTTTCCTTCAATTTTTCCGCTTATGATTATGTTTTCTATTTCTTTATTCTTCATAACATGACCAAAAAGCTCATCTGCTTGTTCCGCACAGTATTTAACATAATTCTTGTTGTTGCCATACTATTTAAAACTTCTTCATTTGTAATGTGTCTGGTGTAAGAGATGCGCAGATTTCTTATGTAGAACCACATTTCAACAGCTTCTAATCTTTTGGTCATCTCATTGTATATAAGTGTATTTAGAACTTGGCACATTATGTATATAACTTTTAGAATTTAATATGCATAATGTGCTAAATAGCCTTCTTTTCTTTCTGTGTTCTGTTGTAATTATGATAATGGAAGATATTTGCTAGTTTGTTGAATATCTCCTTCACAATGTCTTCATCTAACTGTATTATTGACTATTTTATCATTGTTTAAAAAATTACGGTTAAAAATTATTATATAAAAATTATTACGGTTAAATTTAAAAATTATAATTTTTTAAAATGAAAATATAATATTAGTATTGACTCTCTCTCTAGTGCATTGCCAAATGGCAGATCCAATGTACATATTCTGAACACAGTACTATCAAGCTCACTCATGAGCACTCCATCGATCATCAAGTTGATCCCATCAAAAAGGGCATGCCTTTACCACACCTAAAATGTAACCTTTTTCCTTGGGATTTTATATTCTGACTTCCGAGGTGGTTTCCCGTTGCTTTCCTCAGTACGAAAATATCTGCTTTAGTCGGCTTTTACGAAACAAGTTCAGTTTTCAGTTGATCTATTTTCAAGTTTCCCGGATCCAACTACTGACTATGCCAATCAAATTGGGCCTATTCTCTTTTAATTGAATTTTAAAACTATTTTTTCGCCTTTAGAAAGAAATCAAACACCATTATTTAGTAACATAAGGAAATATATTTTTTCAGAAATTACCGAAGAGTATATTGAAGCCAATCATATATTACTATTTAATGGTTAATTTTTTGAAATTGTGATGATAACTATTCATATTTTTTAAACTAGCATCATAATTATTTACTATAGATCTGTTTAGTCAATTCTGAACTGAATGCTATAGCTATAACAGGGCGAGATAGGAAGTTTTACTAGATTACTATGTTCATTCCCTCACATCGCCATGCCTTCGGTTGAGGAACCGGATGTTAAATTCTTGTTGTAGTGTATAATCGGAGCAATATTTAGAAAATCGACGAATCCTATCGGTTTTAGCATATCGAAATTAGTAAATAAAGCTTAAAATCTTAAATATTTTAGTATTTATTTTTCCCGTTTAAACAAGCCTATACATTTCTGCAGAGACCCCAATGAGATCAAGAGGGCCGCCCAGCACATATCCTGGTATCCAGATGGTCCCAGGAAACTCGCCATAGCATACTCTGACATTCGCTTCCAGGGAGGTCTTCTGGATAGGAACATGGAGTCATATATCTGGGATATCGGTAAGTATAAAGTAGATCAAGTATAATGTATATAAGGTAGGCCTATATATAAATAAAGTCTGAAGTATATTTTTCAATCCGTATCTTTTCACACAATCACACATGACATATGCACATGCTAATTTTCCTGCTTAAGTTGCTGTTTTTGTGTTTCTTTATTTTTACCACGTCTGATAAATCTTACCTTTGCCTTGTGATGGCGCACAATATTGCATCCAGCGCAGGTATACGATTAAACTTCCAGACACTCTGGACCCCTGGGGTTATTCTGTTGACTGACCTTGGATTCAGACCTGCATCACTTGCTTTGGCATCCGACATGAGTATCAACAAATAAACATTATTATAATCTCTTTGTTGATTGATACCTTTAATGATATTTAATTGATTGATACCATTAATTAATAGACACATTTAATTGAACGATATATTCAATTGATTGATATTTAATTGATTGACACCTTTGACTAATTGACACATTTAATTGATTGATTCAATTAATTGACTGATATCTTAAATTGATTGATGCCTTTAATTTTTTTACGTCTCTGACATCGCCTTCGGGCAAGACTCTTAATCCGGGCTGTAAATCCTCACTGATTGACTAATGATATGATTGATTGATACAGAGAGCCCCAACAAGCCCGAGATGACCCTGAACCCCTCCTCGCCCCTGGTGTGCCTGGAGTACAACCCCAAGGACCCCCACATACTCGTTGGAGGTCAGAGGAATGGTCAGGTGGCATTCTGGGACACTCGCAAGAACACCCAACCCTGCTATATCACACCCGTGGAAATAGGTCACTTTGATCCAGCTTTCAAAGTCCAGTGGATTCAGAGCAAGACTGGAACAGAGTGTTTCTCTGCATCTACTGATGGACAGGTGATGTAAAATCTAATTTGGACCCTTAAGAGTCAAAAATAGGTTTGAGTGTGTTTAACGTCAAGGTTCAGAAGCACAAGGCTTCTCTTGAAGATGGTTCCACACAATCAAAGTAGAGGTGGACTGAGAAATCCAACGGAACCTCAACATGAGAGGGATTATCGTCGGATTATCCGGATTATCGAGGGATTATCTATGGATTATCGACCTATCTAGGGATTATCGTCACCATGTACCTCCATTTGTATGTGTATATATGTGTACCTGTTCGTGTGCCCGTATGTGTGGGTATGTCTTAGGCTGAGGAGGCCGTAGGCCTTCCCTGACCCACTACGTGATTGGCTGGGGCGAGGGCAGTGGGCCCGTTACGTGATCAGCAGAATTTTGGTCCTCTTCTTACGACCATAACCGTCACCGCATTTGAATTTTAACGACCGCAACCGTTATTGAATTCTCATATTCCATATATGGCAATGACCCTAACCGTCACCGTTATTGTATTGTCAAGTCCATAAATGGTAATGACCAACACCGTTTTTATAGTTTACAATGTAACCACCGCGGAATTATCGTGTCCATTTATGGTAGTGACCGTCACCACAACCGATATTGAATTGAAATTTTACTCCCATAGACCACCACCGCTTTTTAATTAATTTGAAGGCCTAGTCGCCTGTAAAGACTGTAGTCCAAGCAGACACTATCAACGTCAATATCAGATTCTTACACCAGTCGCACCAAATTACTAATATGCATTCCTACTTACTATAAGTCGTGTGCTGATTAAATTGACATATTATTTAGTGATTCTGCTTCCATAGTTTTTATGCCAAATAAAGAAAACTGTATTATCAACAGGCACCTTCAACATCAATTTGGTGTACTGGCATCAGTCGCACCAAATTGCAAATAGGCATTCCTATTTACTAACAGCCGTATGCTGATTAATTGACATATTATTTAGTGATTCTGCATGCATAGTTTTTATGCAAACTAAAAAAATGTAGTCCCAACAGGTACCTTCAACGTCAGTTTTCTGTTCTTGCACCTGTCTCACCAAATTGCTAATTGACATTCCTATTTACTAACAGTTATGTACATAGTTTTTATGCAAACTAAAAAAACTGTAGTCCCAACTGTTACCTTCAAAGTCATTTTGTAGTTCTGAAACCAAATTCTGCAATCATAGTTTTTATGCAACCTAAAAATAACTGTAGTCCCAAAAGACACCTTCAACGTCAATTTCGTATTCTTGCACTAGTCGCACCAAATTACTAGTATTCAATCATAATTACTAACAGCCAGCTGTTGATTAATTAACATATTATTTAATGATTCTGCAAGCATAGATTTTATGCAAAATAAAAAAAACTGTAGTCCAAACAGGTATCTTCAACGTAAGGTTTCTGTTCTGGTTATCAGTAGCACCAAATTACTAATATGCATTCCTACTTACTAGCAGCCGTGTGCTGATTAACTTGACGTATTATTAAGTGATTTGCAAGCATAGTTTCTATGCCAACTAAAAATAAACTGTTTTCCCATAAGACAACTTCAACCTCAATTTCATATTCTTCCACCAGTTGCACCAAATTACTAATAGGTATTCCTATTTACTAAGAGCAGTGTGCTGTTTAATTTGACATATTATTTAGCAATTCTGCATGCATAGTTTTTATGCAAAATAAAAAAAACTGTAGTATCAACAGGTACCTTCAACGTCAGTTTGGTGTTCTGGCATCAGTCGCACCAAATTACTAATTGGCATTCCTATTTACTAACAGCCGTGTCCTGATTTATTTGTTACAGTAATTAGTGATTCTGCATGCATTGTCTTTATGCAAACTACAAATAACCGTAGTCCCAAAATGCACCTTCAATGTCAATTTCGTATTCTTACACTAATCGCAAAAAATTACTAATATTCATTCCTTATTACTAACAGCCGTGTGCTGTTAATTTAAGTTATTATTCAGTGATTCTGCATGCATAGTTTTTATGCAAAATAAAAAAACTGTAGTAGCAACAGGTTCCTTCAACGTCAGTTTGGTGTTATGGCACCAGTCGCACCAAATTACTAATATGCATTCCTACTTACTAACAGCCGTGTGCTGATTAAATTGACATATTAATTAGTGATTTTGCATGCATAGTTTCTATGCCAACTAAAAAAATGGTTGTCCCATAAGGCACATTCAACGTCAATTTCGTATTCTTACACCAATCGGACCAAATTACTTATATGCATTCCTGTTAACTAACAGCCGTGGGCTGATTAATTTGACATATTATGTAGTGATTCTGCATGCATAGTTTTTATGTAAACTAAAAAAAACTGTAGTCCCAACGGATACCTTCAACGTTATTTTGGTGTTCTGGCACCAGTCGCACCAAATTACTGATAAGCATTCCTACTTACTAACCGTTGTGTGCTGATATATTTGACATATTATTTAGTAATTTGGCATGCATAGTTTTTATGCAAACAAAAAAACTGTAGTGGCAACAGGTACCTTCAATGTCAGTTTGGTGTTCTGGCAAAGTTAAAAAAAGTAGTCCCAACAGGTAACTTCAGCGTTAATGTCGTATTCTTTCACCAGTCGCTCCAAGTTACTAGTATGCATTCCTTACTTAGAGCCTTGAGCTGATTAATTTGACATTTTATTTAGTAATAATGAGCATGCATGAAATGATTGATTGATTTATTGATTGATTGGCTGACTGATTGATTAATTGATTGATTGGTTCATTGATCAGGTGATGTGGTGGGATATGAGGAACCTAGCTCAGCCCACTGAGGTGCTAGTACTTGACCCAGGGAGACAACAGGACAGGTCCAAGGCTCATGGTGGGGTGTGTCTCGAGTATGAACCTACCATTGTAAGTTGCTAGTTTAGTAGTAATTGAGGTTTAATGTCAGTTTCCTCATCCAGAAATGATGTCAGGAATGTATCAAGAACAGATTCAAACTGATCGTCTCTTTGTCTCACCTAGGGCTAATTTCTAGCACTCAGGTAACGATTTAGAAACCTATGGTTCGGAAGTAGTTTTCCTTTGTGTTTAGCCTACAATCAATCAATCAATGAGATTGATTTAACGTCAGGTTCCTCACCCGATTCACGGTTCATGTTAGGCACTGAACAAGGCAGAGTGATCTCGTGTAACAGGAAGGCTGAGACTACTGTACCTGTGTGTATGTGTACTTGTATGTGTACTTGTACCTGCATGTGTACCTCTATATGTATTTAAACTACACGGTTCATTGCAGGATCTGTGTTTGTTTGTTTTGCCTACACGGTTCATGGTAGGCACAGAGTAAGGCATAGTTATCTGGTGTAACAGGAAGGGTTGACTACTGCACCTGTGTGTATGTGTACTTGTATGTGTACGTGGACCTATGTGTGTGTGTACCTGCATGTGCACCTCTATGTGTGTATAGCCCACACGGTTCATGGTAGGCACAGAACAAGGCACAGTTATCTCGTGTAACAGAAAGGGTAAGACTATAGCAGAGAAGATGGTTCACACCTATCAGGCTCATCTAGGGCCGGTCTACTCAGTACAGCGAAACCCCTTGTTCCCTAAAAACTTCCTCACCATAGGCGACTGGACTGCCAGGGTTTGAACATATTTAAATAATTACATAAATAAATCAATCAATCCATCAAAGTTTGACGACTGGTTCCTCATCGAATGATGATTTTCCAGTTATTAATAAACATAAACACCTTACATATATAATGAAATTTCCTAATATGAGTGAGTTATTGATAATTGTAAGTCGATTTTGAGCATTGTAGCTGTAATAATTGAGCTTATGCTAACGATAATCTTTGTGACATTAGTGCTAGATCGTGTTGAGCCGTCTTGAAGAGAAGCTGGGTGCTTCTGAACTTGGCGTTAGGCATACTAAGCTAACGGGAGCTAAGCTAACTGGCATTCTATAATATGTTGCTTTGCTTGGTAGGCCTACTCTGAAATAAACAATACATTTCTATACAATGAGGATTTAACGTCCGATTCCTTACCCGAAGGGAATGTTAGGGACGTCTCAAGCAGACTGTGCAACTGCAAGAGGTTCTATACCACCAGAACACACCTGTTAATACATAGACTGAAGAGAAACGAGATCCGAAACAGTGCACGTCCATCAGTCAGGATGTTAAACTGCTAGCTGTTACGGCTTAGTGAAAGCTGTAATAAGCTAACCCCAATTTTTCCGACGGCAGTGCTCGATTGTGTTGAGCCGTCTTGAGAAGAAGCCGTGCGCTTCTGAACCTTTACGTTAAACACACACAAACCTACTTACCCTAGAAAGGAGCATTGACTGCAGTTCTATTAACATGTGTACTAGGTAGGTGTAGCCTTTTTCCAAATATTATAGTTTCCCAGCTGCCGGATGTAAAATCCTTTTAGTTAAATCTTGCAAACTTTATGTGGAAATATTTAAGAAATATTAGGAAATTGAGAGGGGTAGCCGAAAAGCAGTTGGGGGGGCGGCCGGATCCGAGAAGACATCATACTCAATCATAATTTTTACAATTAAATGTTATGCCCCCCCCTCCCCCAGATCCA
>JAQFZF010004456.1:0-10541 GCA_034695365.1 Enchytraeus norvegicus
AACCACTTGGCCTAGGCATACGTCAGGTTTTAAGCGTACCTATGAAGTGCCTATCAGTATTTAAGATAGGTAGTAAGATGTATGGGCATCTTATCAATTTGTTTATAATTAATTAATGATTAAGTTCGACACTATCCAGTTTTCTGATTATTTGTCAGCATAAATTTGCGATAAATTGTTCGCTTTATGATAAAAAAGGCACTACACATTTCTACAAGAGACAGAGTGAGAGAGAGAGGGGGGGGGGGGGAGAGAACTATGGTTTAAAAAAAATACGATTACATTGCTTGAAGTGACAATCAATCAATCAATAAGCATTTAACGCTCTATTCCTCACCTGACGGCGATGTCAGGGGCGTTTAGCAAGCAGTTGTCTTTGTTTCGCTTGAAATTTTGTTTTATTGTGTTTACTTGAACTAAAGTTATTGAATTACTAGTGCTCTATATATATGTAAGCATGGATAATGGCGGCATGTAAGAAGGTGTCTTGTATTTTAAAAAGCTGTTTTGTACTCGTCTGTGGTCATCGGAAATTCTGTGGAATTACATGGGCGGAAACTTGGCCCAAGTTTTGGGGGTCCAAAAATGTTGGGGTCCAAAAAACTTAGATCCTCCTATTTTGTAAAAATTTAACACAAAAAATAGTCATAATCTCAACGATTTGACATAAAAATCTTCTTAAAATTCACTTTTAAGTCAAAATATCCCAAATTTTGGTGGGTGTCAAAAAATACTCCGACCCCCCCCCCATCTTAAACTTTGGAGGGGGGTCCGACCCCTCTGGACCTTCCCCCTCCCCCCTAAGTTCCCGCCCCTGTGGGGAAAAATAGTGCCCCGCTCACCCAACATTATCTACCGTGTAATAGTTGAATCCGTCAATATGCGCCATGTGAATAATGGCGTAGAAGCTAGTTCGTTGTAAGAGTTGATATTATCTTAATTCTGAATAATGTTAATGTTAATATTAGAACTCTCTGCTCATACATACTCAATCGTTTGGTTATCCTGATATTGTATTAATAAGAGAATGCATTTAAATTTTTATTTCTTTTGTACGTTATAATTGTCAGAATGTGTATATCTATAACGGTAATGGATAAACAGGTACACCTAGCTTACATCTGTATATTACTTGTGCGTTTTTTTCTTTCTATAATTATCTTTGTACATAGCGCGTGTGCGTGTGTATGTAGTGTTGTAAGTTAGTGCTGATCTGCATGTGTTTATTCATGTCATGTGTGTGAATATATGTGATGTGTGTGCTATATGCTATGTGCATGTATGTTCATTCACATGCACATGTGTTTGCATGTAGGAATGTGCACTCCTCATACATTTGTGTACGTTGCGATAGTATGTATGTGCACTCTACTCATATTATAGAGCTATATGTTTTAGTATGCTTGTGAGTGACACAGAGAGAGAGAGAGAGAGAGAGAGAGAGAGAGAGAGAGAGAGAGAGAGAGAGAGAGGGAGGGAGATATTGTAAATGTAGAAAACTTTGTACAGAGAAATATAGTTTTTATATCGAGTGACGTGTTTCTAGAGTTTTATTTCAGTATTTTGTTTGTATTGCACTTGCACATAATTAAAATAATTAATGACTTAATTAAAATACTGATCAAAGATATTGCGCTTTTCTTTTACTATGCTTAAAGAAATTTGGCTTGCTGTGTCACGAATGAGTAGGTCTATCCATTGCCACTCATGGACTTTTCTAAAAATTCTACACGTAGCCTATTCGATCGAAGGAGGCAAAGAATGCAAATATTGAGGAATGCAGCGATAAACCACCTCAGAGTCATATATTTATCCTCGTGGAGGTGTTGGGATATTCATGAGGGGGAGATATATCTAATAAATCGAAGTTGTGGTTATTAATGAGCCATATAAACGATCAGCAACGTGCATTGAAATATGTGCCTAATTGGACACAATCATGCCAATCTTCATGTTGTTGCTCGCCCAGGCTGTCGGCCGTGCTGCCGATCACCTCCATCCACGTTAATGGGGTTGGGAGGGGTCATTCAGGGTCCATGTCTTCAGCATCTCCGCTACCTCGAAGGGGTTACCAATCTTCATCATCATCATCTTGCAGCCACCTGGATAGATATGCAGGCAATATGTTGTGTCAAATAGGTCTAAAGATATCGACCAGGAGCTCTTTTCCCTGTTAATAAAACACCCACTCCTACGTGTTGATGTGTAATGGAATGCTGGATGCTTTGTGGGGTGACGCTAAAATGCACTTTAAACTAATCTTTGTAATGGTAGCTATAAGATTGTGTTGAGCACAGAAGTCTTGAGCTTCTGAACCTTAATTGACGTACATGTAATAGCTAGAGGCGACTGAAGCAGGTAGCCGACGGTAGTGGATAGTTGACAGCCATATATATATATATATACATATATATATATATATATATATATGTATCTATATATATCAGTAGTATATATATATGACAATTATTTGTGGTAATTTATCAATAATTGGTAATTAAAATTCCAGATTTGCGGAGGTCTAGGCTACCACATCGGTTGTGGCGACTTGCATCATGGCTACTTGACTTTCCATTGTTCATTCATTTTTTACTTTTTGGTAATCTTTTTAGCGTGGCATTGTTGAACATTTATTTTTTTCAACGATTCAAAGACATTTTACTGCGAACCAGTTTTGAATTGGTCTCATAGTGCAATTTATGTAGTTGTTCTTGAGGCCATATAGTTAGAGTGAATGAACAGTGGAATGGGTCTTAAACTAGCATCTGATGCTTCCTGACTCAGTAATGTAATGTCAACGCACCACTTTGTAAAGAAGAGTGGAGAAGATTGAAGAACAGTAAACAGTGTATATTTAAATGGCGGATGTGAATGATAATGGAGTTACGGGGGCTACGGCCCCTCAGAGCTCGACCAGGGAGACCGGGGACTGCCCCTCGCCCGGCCAGGCCTCGGCCGAGGTCCCCCGGATCAAGGGCATCCTGAAGCACCCCTCGGAGAGCGAGAAGGATCCGCCGCCGCCTAAGTAATTGCACTTTTTTAAGTACGTTACTAATGAAGTTGTAAATAAATTTATGTCAATTTGTCTCTAACTATTCGGAATTAGTTTTGTTAGCCTCATTTTAGATGCTTAGAATTTGATAAATTTAGCAGATTTTCTAAATTGTAGACGGACATAGAGTTCTGGTAAAATGTCGAATGTTTTCCATAATTACGTACAAGGCGACCGGGTCATGGTAGGGTTTTGTGGTTATGGTTAGCCTAACCTGCACTGCAACCCTCGCCCGAAAGGTGTTCTACACTATTTGTGAAAATTAGAAGAAAATCGGTCAACTGGCATTGACACAGGCACAGTCTTTATTAGAGCCGAAATGACGTGTTTTTAATAATCTGCAAAAACGAGACCTGGAATTACGAAGGAGTCAGATATAGCTTATAAAGTCAGTGCACACAGATTTTGTAAAGCTCCGATTCCACTGACATGAAAAAATTATCTGGCCTTTTATTGTGATTGGTATAATTGGATTGAGCAATATTCATAAAAATTTTAAAGATCCAGATGAATAAAATTTTTGTTAGTCTTGTCAGGCTCTTATCATTTACGTTACCAAGTTAACATGAAATATAAGCACGGCTTTATGGGCCATGGTCCCAGGCCCGGCGGTAAGGGGGCCACCGGCGGTAAGGGGGCCAGGGGGGCCCCCAGTTTTAATTCTGCCCCCTCCCCCCTCAGTTTTTTCTTGGGTGGATGAATTCTTTTTACAGAATATAGGCCTATAAGTTACCTTCATATTCTGTAAAAATATTCATTCACCCGAGAATAAAACTGGGGGGCCAGAATAAAAACTTTTGATTCGGACCCCCACCCAGTTTTTTTTGTGAATGAATTGTTTTGACAATTATATAGGCCCTAGGTCTAAATTTCATATATATGAAACTACCGGTACTTATGTACATGGTTAACTCATATATAATCTCTTTATAATGCAAATGTCGATAACACCGTTATGTTTCTGAAGGCTATTTGCAAATTTAGTATGAAGTTAGCCAATTTTGAAGTTGTACCCAGAGAAGGTTTTAGGGGGCCATGGAGGCATGACCCCTTGACCTGAGTGGGGGGATAGGGGGGCATGTCCCCGACAAATCAAAGGGGGCCTGGGTAAACCATATCACTCCTCTATTTCTTGCTAAGTTTTCATATTTAGCATACACTTTTACACTTAACCCTCCCCCTCGATTTTGCATTAACATGGCAATATAATTACCATGTACTGTATTTCAAAAAAATGTGCACCTGCTTTCTCAAAATGGGAAAAATTGTAAAATCAAAGCGAGCCCCCAAAAAATGTCGAAATTTTTTTTTCCCCAAAATCGGCCCCCTCCCCAAATTTGCTTGGCCCCCCAGTCTCTTAGACCTGGCGCCGGCTCTGCATGGTCCCCCCAATCTTAATTTGACAAAAATAATTTTGTTACAATTTGACCAATTCAAAGACCAATGTTGGACACTTGATCCCCTCGATTAGCTTTTCGATTTAACCTTCCACCCCCGTCGAAATAAAATGCATGTAAAATTATTTCCCTCAGAAATTCCTGGATCTGCCACTGATGCAATATAGACCGTGTTCACAAACTACCGAGAACACAATATGCTTTTAATTATCTATCAAAGTAAAAGTGCGTTTTCTTAGATATTTGGCATCTATCAACAGGGGTCTATTGTGATATAAATTATACTGAAAATTTCAAGAGAATTGGATGTATAATCATCAAGATATTGCATTTTGTGTATGACTCCTAGTTAGATCTTCATTCCCGATATGGACAGAACAGCGTAATATAAGCATATACAGTATGCATACTGGATACGCTATTTTGTGTTTTTTTTCGTACATGCTTTCACGTACACAGGTTGACAATCGAACATATTTGATACATATTCTTGGCTAGGCGTGAAATGTTTTTTTGTTTTTTTACTCCTCTCCGCTCCTAAAAACCTATCTTTTCCCTTTTGATAGTACACAATCACAGCCAGCGTAGATATTCTAATAACCATTCGGACAAACTATTTTTTACACTTTCTTGTCGACTGACCTGGGATTCGATCCTGAGTCACTTGCTTCTGAGGCAAACACTCTACCGCTGTCGCTAACTCCACAACCCCTGTTTTGTCCATATTGGGAATCCAGATCTTACTGTGAGTCACACACAAAATGCAATATCTCAGTGATTATACATCAAATTCTCTTGAAATTTTCTGTGTATATCACAAATAGGCCCCTGTGGATAGATGCTGAATATCTAAGAAAACGTAGTATTACTTTGATAGAAAATCATAATATACTGCATCACTGATAAAATAATTGGAAATTAAAACTTACAATAGTTTACATTTTAACATATTTGATTGATTGATCGCTTTAATGATATGAAAATTATAATCAGGGTGGTATTTGTCAGAAATGAGCTAGGGGGTCAAATATGAGCAAGGGGGTCCGTCAATTTGTCTATTTATTTTCGACCTTGAAATTCCCCGTATTCGACCCTTTTTCCACCCTACATAGTCTTTTTCCCCTTGAGCTACGGTAGTCCGCATGTCTTGGGCTGATCACCCCTCCCCTCCCCCTCACCAAACCCCTCGGAAAACACCACCCTGATTATAATGACCAGAATACCTGTCTGGTTTCTTAGCCCGCATGAGATATCTATTGATGAGATATACGGAATATCTGAGAGTCTTCTCTCTCTGCTCAGGGTACAGGCCTGTGTGTGAGGCCACTGCTGAATCCATTATCACCTGAACGTTAATTCCTGTGAGTATTTAATAATAATAATAATAGTGTGTCAGCTGGGACGTTACTGTCACGGATACGCTCGCGGCCAGTAACGTTGCCGGGTCGAGCTCTATGGCGGGGTCTGCTGCAGAAGTTGCAGCAGGACAGAAGATTCAGAAATACTTAGAAATAATGTCAAGGTACTCCTTCGTGCCCATTCCCTTTGAGACCCTGGGCCCCATCAACTCTGCCGGCACCGACTTCATAGATGACATTTGTAGGAGGACCCATGTTATCACCGGCGACAACCGCGAAAAGTCTTTTCTTTGGCAGCGGCTGTCCATGGCGATGCAACTCTACAACGCTATATGCTTCCACGGCACTTTCAGCGACCTGGCATCCCAGAGTACAAGAGATTAATTTTAAATGCTTTTTTATCTATACGAAGTCTTCTTTTTTAACGTATTGAAATCAATTTTATCATATTTTTTAGCCCAGGGTCGTTTACCACCCAGGGCATAAAAAAATAATAATAAAAATAAAAGTTAAATAGCATTCAATTTAATTATCTCCTAAGCTAGTAATTATAATTCAATAAATGAAAAATAAAAATAGTAAATCAGAAAACAATTTAATTATTCGTTTAAACAAAACAAATAAAAATGTGATTAATTTAGTGTTTAGAGTTAGGCCTCCAACTGATGCTAAAAGACCTACCTGATATTCCAACGGTTCCAGTGGCCCCTGTATCACCGATGCGTCCCGTCGCCCCGAGAACCCCGTTAGGGCCGGGCTGCCCCGAGGCTCCCTCTCCCCCTTGAGGTCCCGAGTCACCGATCACACCACCAGGTCCTATCGGTCCAACAGGCCCGACCGGGCCCGCCATGCCCTGGTCACCCTGAGGTCCATTGGGCCCTGGTACACCTGAGGAGCCAGCAGGACCAATCCCACCAGGGGGGCCTGATGGTCCTGGCGGCCCGGCAACCCCTGACCCGCCGAGTGGTCCTGGTTGCCCGGAAGGACCCAGAGGCCCAACCAAACCCGGGTCCCCGTTAGCACCGCTCTGTCCGGCCCCTCCCGGAGTGCCTGTAAGTAGTAGGTACAATATAGAATTACTCTAATAATTAAAAGTTTTATCCGGGTAGGTGTAAAATAATAAAAAGAAATAGCTTATAGAATCCAAACTAGCAGTAGTATTTTATTAACAAATCCTTATGACACACGCACAATGACATCATAAACTAGAATACTTACATAGCAAAACAAATACAGACAAAATACATACATTAGTCCATAAGCATCAGTTAGCATTGAGCTTAAGTTGATCTATAATTGAGAATAAGATCTAAGGTAGGACTTGCCAATATCAATTCATATTCAAAGAGCATTCTGTTAATGAAGTTTTTAGCTGTGAGAGCAGCGCACAGGGAAGCGTTCTATTATGGGATCTCTTGCGGATGTTAGAAGATGATAGCCCAACTTTAACATGTGGTAATAATATTTAACATGATTCAAAACGTGTTGCTCGTTATTTAAAATGATTCTGAACTCCATATAAATATTTTATATTTGCTAACTGTGCAATGCCAGTTAAGTAAAATAGGCTACTTATTAAAACTTTAACATCAGTTGTATTATCTGACAACGACACCATGTAAGAAAAAAATACATTATTAAGAGGACTGATTTATAGTTGTCAAAACACCCTTTGTGTTAGTTTTTAAATATTATATTTTCACATCCATGGCAAGACTTATTTAGTCACTTCGATAATAAAATCATTGGAAAATTTAACAAGGAATCAAAAGGAATGAAAGACCTGGACGTACTCAAACAAATATTGTGCGCTGAGTCCAACGAATCGAGTGCGTAGGGATAATCAGAAAATGAAAAAATAAATAAATAAATAAAAGCAAATACATAAGGAAAACGGAAGAAAACAAGAAAAACTAAGAGGATGAGGTTGGTGAACACTAATGCCAGGGTAGAAACAGAGAAACGCGGCGCGGGCAAGACTTAGTGGTATGATACGAAAATGAGCAGATCTTAAGTGGAGTATATCAGTGTCCCTCTTAAGAACAACAACATGTGTCTCATCCACCAAACCAAGGTCTGTTCTGCCAGAGCTGAGTTTTGA
Source organism: Enchytraeus norvegicus (assembly GCA_034695365.1). Classification (NCBI taxonomy): domain Eukaryota; kingdom Metazoa; phylum Annelida; class Clitellata; order Enchytraeida; family Enchytraeidae; genus Enchytraeus; species Enchytraeus norvegicus. Next base: position 7,909 of record JAQFZF010004456.1, read on the forward strand.
TCTAGAATAATCATATCTTTGACGGAACACTCTTTCAGGTTTTGGAAGGTAACACTCATTTAACCATTGAGCTAGTACGCCATTTGAAACCCGTCCCTGGCAGTTGTAATTTTATATCGGAATTGTATTTATTTTTTAGAGGCATATTTATTTATTTTATATATACATGCATTAATATCGAAATTATGAACAGTTTTGTAACTTTATTACACAATACACATAATCCATCTATCTACAAAGTGCTCTGCAGATGGTACGTCCAAGGCAAAAAGTATTATATAAATAATACATCATTAATAATAGAAATCGATTTGATTATTCAGCTTTTATCTGAGCAGGCCTATTTAAAATCACCCGACAGATTGTCGCCCGACAAACTGTCGCCCGACAAATTGTCGTAATACCTGTATTTTAATGTCATTTTTATGTCCAGGGCGGCGCTAAAAACGCAATATTCTCTGCATATGCGAATATAATTGAAACAAGTATTACCAATGTAACAGCCAGTTTGTGATGATACAATGTGTTACTTAATTACATGTAAACTGCAAATATAAAATGGAAATAAATAATGGGGCTAATAATAATCCTCCCTGTCTGACGTTAATACCTATATGTTAAAACTTTGGTTAAAGGTTACTCATTGGTTAAAGTTCATGCGCTGATCGGTCAACTTGTATTGCGTCGATGTTTCGCTTTGTGCAAGAGTCAATCAGAGAGTCAGATATTGAATATGCAACAGGCTAACAAAGCTCTTCATCCGTTTGTAAGAAGAAAGACAAACTATAAATGAAGAAAATTAGAAAGAGACTCAGAAAGTCGGTAAATTTGAAGAAATTTGTAGGTATTGGGCGACTGCTTTGAAGATTACGAAGGTACCTACGGGTCTTGCTTATACGATTCAATAACCAAATTGGATGCGCTTAGGGTGGGGTTTTGTTAGATTACTGACGTTATCTCCTGTTCTCGGAATCGTTAGGATCGGCATTTCTCCTTGCATATTAGATAGGGAATAAGGCCCAGCGCTTACCTTTTTTATATAAGTATTAAACATCGTTTTCCACACCCAAGGATGTTGCCAAGTTTAATGCTCAATACCTAATCACAGTTATTATTGTGGCTTATATTTTCGGAAGAGATATTTCTCAACCCGCCCCGCACCCCACCACCCATCTGCCGGTCGTCTTCCTTAAATCAGTCTAAACGATTTGGTTTTATGTTAGGACAGGGGGCGGGGACAGTGATTACCAGGCGAGCAGTAGTGTTTGTAATGTTGTGTACACGGGAGATAGTAGGTCTCGTCAGTCGCTCACTAATGAACTGCCTCGTAACTCTTCCACTAAACAAACATCGCGCCAATGAGCCCGCCCCAATACTGGTCATAGGTGGTTCCAACCTAAGAAATCAGAGGGGGGGGGGGGCAAGTCCTATTCCATGAGAAAATTAGGGTGGTGTCCTATTCCATGAGAAAAGGTGAGGGGAGTTCCTGTTCACCAATGTTAATCATGGACCAATATGGAAGAGGGGTAGATGAAATCTGGGGAGTCACGGCCCCCGCGGGCCGGTCTAGAACCGCCACTGATACCGCCATACACTAAATCAGGATCATAGCAGCGTCGATAATTCTAGAGTCCATTTATCAAATATCATTTGCGTCCTCCACCGACTCGTTCCTTCTTCTTCTTTAGCCTGTCGTGCCCTATCCGGGCTTTGACGGTCGTGGTTTGTCAAAGGTTTCTTTTTCTTGCGATTCTGAACCTTCACCCAATCACTGAGACTAGGCCTATAATTTCGTATAGGTAATTCTTTGTCTTCCTTTTCAACGCTTGAATCCTATAGTCTTTTGGCTCTATAAGTCACTAAGGTTTCGACACAGAACTGATCCCCTTTTAAATTTTCAGCAAACAGATAACGAGTGCTATAAATCTGAAGGTAAAATCGCCACACTTGTATGGAAATTGCTTTATTTCGTGTATAATTGTAAAGTACAGCTGTACCTTGGCATACCATACCATACCATACCATACCATACCATACCATACCATACCATACCATACCATACCATACCATACCATAGTTCATGCCTTGGCATGAACCTATTAATCATCAAACATTAGACTTCTCAAACACAATTCTCTGACTAGTACGCCAGATATGTGCTTAACTACTAATGGCCTCTAATTAACAGACCCAGGAAAGCATGGTCACGATTATTGGCTTGGATGGCCCGCTGCTCATCCGAGATATTACTCTCTGTTCTCTAATTAGACGGTGAATGCAAATACAAATTTCAAATACGTGTCGTCATCTAACGACTATTTTATGCATGTAGTAATCCAAAGAAAGAAACTATATTATTTTTAACCGAAAAAGAATTAATTTTGTATGTTTTGAACTTCAAGGATGCTCACAAAGCACTCTCGAATAAAATAATTCTGTAATAATTTAATCATTATTAGCCTACAGCAAATCAAGTACATTCACTAAAATAGACTACTTTATACCAACAATAAGTAGAGTGCTACCGTCGTTCATGTCAACATCGAGCACTATGAAACCAATGCGAATCAGATAATCAACATGACCACATATAATATGTAATACTCTCTCTCTCTCTCTCTCTCTCTCTCTCA
>JAQFZF010004457.1:0-10540 GCA_034695365.1 Enchytraeus norvegicus
TTCAAGGAAAATATAGGTTTCTGAGGTAGTTTTCCATTGACTTCCTCAGTATCTGCGTTAGTCGGCCCTTAAGAAACACGTGCAGTTATAGGTTGAACCTATTCTAAAATATCACGGACTCAACACGGGGTGTGTTGGGCTACACGGGCTGCACTGGCTACACGGACTGTACGGGCTACAAGGGCTGCATATGCTACACGGGCTATACGGGCTGCATGTATAATACATAACTGTATGATGTATCCTACTATAGCTACATGTGCTACACGGGCTGTACGTATAATACATAACTGTATTATGTATCCTACTATAGCTACATGTGCTACACGGGCTGCATGTATAATACATAGCTGTATGATGTATCAGCTATATAACTTGTCGCCTCGGCTACTTATAAAGTTATAAACTTACTGCAAAAACTTGTAAGGACACGACAACTGTGTAGAACATCGGTGGAAGACATTGCTTTATTTCCACTGATACTTTAAGGGGAGGATCGTGGTAACATTGTCTTAAAACATGCAATTTTGTCATTCCTTTATTGCTCGTAGTTTCATTGCGCTACTGAGACTTTGCGAATGACTAAGCTAATTAAAAAATAACCTACTTCTTGATTTGTGAGAATTTTGTGAAAATTTAAAGGCCATAATAGAGCATTCAATCTCCATTCAGCCAGCGTTCTACCAGACGGCAGGTCCAAGGCAAAAATTAACGAAGAGCAGATTAACAGTATCTCTCATTATGAGCACACCGTCGACCAAAACCCAACAAATTAGTCTCATCACAAATTTATAACTTTTACTACGCCTAGAATAATGCCTTTATTCAAGGAAGTAGAATTTCTGAAATGATTTCACGTAGCCTTCCTCACTGACTGCATTAGTCGGCTTCTAAGAAACACTTATAACTTTTGAAGTTGCATGTGTTGGTCTCTTCTTTCCGGGTTAAACATTGAATTAATATCTTTGTGGGGCTAGAATGTTACTCATTCCTTGTCATTAATCTAAACAAGAGTACAAATCTAAAGTTGACGCCTAACATTATGAAGTAGTGTCTTAACATTTATCTTTTCCCATAACCTTACCGATACCTCGCCTTTGAGTGCGGATTGTCAGTAAATACTATGTATAGTGTATATATGTACTTGCAGACCAATGGCGGCGTCAGACAAATTGATATGGTGGCGGTGGGGGGGGGGGAATATAAACTAGGAGGGGCATATAACTTTATCAATAATCACCTCAAATACTTTACCTGGGAAGTCTTGGGGCGAAAGTTTTCTAGGGGGGCGTTTGCCCCTTGGAGGACCCCCCTTGGCGTCGCCAATGTTGCAGACGTAAAAAGTTATATTGCAGTTGCTACTCGACAAAATTTAATAATTCACTGTAAAAGCAGTTGAATATGGACATATCAAGTGCCGATTATAATCGTGAACTTTAAACGTAAGCAGATCAAATGACGTGTTTTATCAGTACAGGCATGTCAGGATTCGAGTCGATGATAGAATGTGGAAATCACTGTATTAAATTGCATTGTATAACAGCATGAAGTCATGTCGATGCGGTTTTGATAAACATTTTGATGAACATTTTGATGAACATGCTTAACATTATTAACATTCAATTGGCAGCCGAATAAATCATGTGACTAAATTTAGTCTGTTACCACAGCCATTTGGCACAAGTGTCCAACCAATGTGGTCATTAATTATTTATGAGCACGATATTGTATGAATTCTGTTGGTCAATGTGTGTTTGTGTGTGTGCGTGTGTTTGTGTGTCAGTGTGTATTTCACACTGACATGTGTCCATGGATGTGTGCTTGGGCGTGTGTGTGCGTCTGTGTTTATGCATGTGGACCATGGATGAGTGCTTGTATGTGTAGGCCTATGTGTCCATGGATATGTGCTTCTGTATGTGTCCATGGATGTAATGTATGATTGTTTGTGTGTCCGTGCGGCGTGTGCGCATGTGTCCATGGATGTGTGCTTGTGTGCGCCCGTGTGTGTAGATGTCCACGGATATGTGCTTGTGTATGTGTGTGTGTGTGTCCTTGTATGTGTCCATGGATTTGTGTGTGTGTTCATGGATGTGTGCTTGTGTCTTTGTTGAGGTACTTAATGTGTCGAGTAATTGTGCCTTTCTGTCCATGGATGCATGCTTGTGTGTTTGTCCCTGTGTGTATGTAACCATAGATGCATGCTTATGTAATTGTCCCTGTGTGTATGTGTCCATGGACGCATGCCTGTGTGTTTGTCCCTGTGTGTATGTGTCCATGGACACATGCCTGCGTGTTTGTTCCTGTGTGTGTGTGACCATGTACGCATGCTTGTGTGTTTGTCTCTGGGTGTATGTGTACATGGACGCATGCCTGTCTGTGTCCGTGTATGTGTCCATGTATGTGTCCATGGACGCCTGCTTGTGTGTGTATTCTGCAGAACAGATCGATAACTGGATGAATGAGAGCCAGTGAGCGAACCAAGAACAGAGCCAAGAATAGAACGTCCCGTTTGTTTGTGTTTACTGGTACAGCACTGACAGCGTTAAGAGTAAATTCACGATTTTTCATGATCACCTTAGTTTCAAAGAAATATAGCTATTATTTCAATAAAATTAATTAGCAGTATTACATTGTAGAGGTATAATTAAGGTTAATCAATAAAATATAATCAGTATAACTTAGCCTGATGGTATAATCAATTAATTAATTGTATGCATGTACGTCTCTGAACTATTCAGCCATCAAGCGAAAGTCATTAATCTGACGGTGAGGTCGCAAGTCTGACTTACGAACCAATTAATTACGGTATAGGATCATATATGATAGACCTGCAATAACCTTGGCAATCTTCCGAAGCAGTCACCCACTACGTACTAATTGATTCCTATTCACCGACCCACACGAAGGGATGGCAGTTGTCGTTGGTTCCATAATAGTAGCATAGTAAACTAAATTAATTAATTAATAAGTTAAAACTTAAAAGTCCGTTCAACATTGCCTCTAGGCCTATCATGGTCTATAGAAAATGTTGGACACATTATTTGCAGAAGCTATATATGTAAAGCGATTAACTTAAACTATTGAGAAATCTCCGAGCACGCTCCATTATAGGTTAAAAATCAATTTAGCATTGACTGTTTTGATCTATGCTAATGACGAATTCACTATATCAAATTCTGTGTAACGGCTGGCCTGCATTGAAGGCGTTCTGTTATTTCATTACGCAAGCTTAGTCGTAATGAAAACATATTCATGCTGAATGCAGGGAGTTTAAAGCCCACTACAAATCAAAAGTGTGATAAGTCTAGTAGAATGCGAAGTATTGTAATAGTAAACCTTGTATCGACAGATCATGCGATATCTTTCAAGCTATTTAACATTAGAGTGTCTACAGAGTTATTCATTTACGCTAAATGTCGTTTGTAAACTGACTGAATATAGTTTGTCAATCTTGTCACTTCTTGTGCCATAATAGGATATTTTATCGCAATATTCTATCATACAGTGTAGGTATTCAGTATTGAGTGCATGCATAGCCTATAGGTAAAGATAGCCTAAATATGTGCAGTCTAATCGTTTAGATTGAGGCTAACAGTAAGATAATCGGAATGTAGTTGGCCCAGTGCATTGGCAATCTAAAAGCCCCCAACTACTTGGTCCGGTGGTTCGATGCTATCTGTAGTTGCACATTATGCTTGAGACTGTCCCTGACATCGCCTTCGAGTGAGGAACCGAACGTTTTGTGCACTGGTTGATTGATTGATTGATGGATCGATTAAATTGTAGATCATAAACTATAGTCCATACCATTGAAATACTAATATATTAGTATTTCATTGGTCTTCATGTATATTATAATCCATTGAATCACATTACCACATAGCATACATAATACATTGTATGTTAAGAATATCACCTACGATCACGTCAATTTCTAGGATTATTATTAAATTAATTATTTCGATTAAATTATGAATCTACTTACTGTCTAGTAAATAAGCCTATGGTGTAGCTGAGATGACAAGCACTACTTTTGAATCTACAAGCCTTGAGAAAGAAGGAAAGAACTCCTCAAAGTCGACCACAGACAACAAGATAGAAACCATTCCAACAACTTGCAACAAAGTGGCTGACTCAGACCTGGTATACTAGATTGAATCTTAATCTGTTTAATGTGTACTGTAAATGTCAATTTTAAATAATACATGTATGTCTGTCATAATTTTGTTAAGATTAAAATCTTATTGAAATTAGCTAAATGAGGGTCTAGCGTGTGATCATAATGGATCGAAACTGAGGCTGGCGACCTTACCGCCATATTAATGAGAACAAAATTGTTACCTGTTTGCTGAAAGCGCTTAGAAACGGGGTCAGCTTCGCACTAGGAGTCAGTATTGACTCGGTAGTGTACTTTGAACTTTGATTGATTGATTGACTGATTCAATCGAATGTCTTCATTTGTTCTATCTGCTTAGTTGGTGAAATTTAAAGACAGTGATGTAAATCGAATGCGTCAACAACTGGAGCAAGCTTTCCAGGCTCGACTTTTGGCAAAGGAAAGAGAATGGAAAGAGGCTGAGGAGACACAGAGGAAGGAATTGAATGAGAGGCAAGAAAGAGCGGAGAGTGAAAGAACTGCACTAGAGATGAAAGTTCAGAGTCTTGAGAAATCACATTCTGACGTTAAGTAAGATTAACTTTTGTTTATTTATCTATTATTTTCACATATGTGACAACCGCACATGCTTATAGTTATTGGAGACGTCCCTGATATCGTGGTCAGAGGGGGTGAAAAGCCTTTCGGGGGTTCAACCCTTCCGGCAATTCACACCACGAAAGTTCGACCTACCGATACATCCAACCCACTTAAGAGAATACAAATACACCGTATAATCATAAACAATAAGGAGATTTATCATGCGCCGCTCTATGCTATGTCACCGTAGCGCTAGTGCAATTAATTATAAGACGGATCGAATTATACGGTTTAAAGTCTTTTTTGAAAACATGGCAATTAGCTGTGTGAGTCCCGATGATTTTTAGGTAGACTGTTCCAAACACTTCTATAAAATACACTATGCAATATGCAAATTATTTGTTGTTTCTTATTGCAGGAATGTTATTAGCCAATATGAAGCAACAATACAGAAACTCATCGGTTAGTCATTTAAATTACTAATTGGGTAAAGTACAGCAAATATGTTCAAGTAGCAATTAATTAAACATAAATATCACTTTCTATTTACGAATGTTAAGTTCCAATTTGAGTCCATACGATATCGATAACTGAAGATAAGTTACACAATGAAATAAGTGAATTATTTTCCATCACTTTCTGCGATGATGCAACACTGAAACTCCTAATAAAAATGAACATTGAACTACTTCCATCTCATGAGATGTTGTAAGACCTCCGCTATTCCGTCTGCCATCTCGCCGCCCCATCTGGTTCGTCATCGGTGACTACACAACACTGATGAGAGATCAGTGGAGACAAACATGGGGACCAGTAGTATCATATCGTTCAAGATCCAATTCATCAAGTCGACGGTATACCGTATCTCAACAGAATGATGTGGTGAAGCTGGTGCTCGATAAATCGGGTCATGACAGGGCATGGCATAAGTTGAGATTCTGCATTCCGCAGGGGTCGACGATACAGCAATTCTAACCTGTGGTGAAAATCAATCCATGCGTCACATAGCAAAAGACTGTTCAATATACAAGTGTCAGTGGCGGCGTAGACCGTCCGAGCAACCAGGTCATTAAAAATTATAGGGAAGTCGTATAAAAGCAGTAATTTGGTAATATTATAATCAGGCTGGTCTGATCACCAGGTCTGATCACCAGGTCTGATCACCAGGTCATTCATCAGGTCAGAGGCGTTTTTACCAGATCAAGGGACCTGGTGTGGCGCTGCCAATGACTAGTGTCGGGGTAATCTGTTAGCTCTGAGTGTAAGAGAGGATGAAACGCTAATGTGATTGACTACAAAGACATAGGCCACAATGCTATACTATAAATAGTTAAATACATAAAATAAGCCCTAAACTGTACAATGATTTTTTATGATTTCTATGATGCGCGTAGCATCGCAACCGTTATGTTAAATGTTTTAGAAGATAACTGACGATGTCTTAAACAGTTCAATATTTAAAATTTATATAAGCCTGCATGTAGAATTGCAACCGTTATGTTAAAAGCTTTAGAAGAAAACTGGCGAAGTCTTAAACTGTATAATTTTTTATATTTCTCTATAGGCTCACAATACATGTAGCATTACAACCGTTAGGCTATGTTCAATGTTTTAGATGAGAAAATAGATACGGTCTCTGATACAAAAATCTCAGCAGCGGATGTCATCAGAGATAGAGACCAGGTCCTGTTCACTTCTTACTAATTTTATGATAAATTAAAGATAAAAGTTAATTTACACCATAAGCAAGAATTGTCTCTTGGTTTCGGAGCTGATCCCGCTTCAAGCGCTTCAGCTTATAGTTGAAAGTTGTTATTAATCAAGCTGCAAGGTCGCCAGCTCAACTTTGATCCAAAGGATCATATACCAGACCCATGTTTATCAGGTTTACCTTTGCAATTGTCCATAGCATTGTACTAATGTACTAATTGTAATGTACCCAATATGTACTAATTTTCAATTGCCCCCATTAATTTTATATATTATAAATTTATTGATTAATAGAACTAATAGATACACCTCTGAGATGCTCTGTACAGAGGCGCTATCAAAATTCAATGTAATTTTTGTATATTTGTAACTTAACGTAAATAATCAAATAGAGCACAGGCTATAATAGTAAAATGTCTGTGATGCATGCTATGATATTGAAATAACTTATAGTACGCAGCATAGCCTACGCTTCAAACATGTTAGCAATCTGTTATATTTGACAGAAATTGTCTGTATTTTAAACTGCAGGCGCTAGACGACCTGAGCAACGTTGAAGCTGCCTTCTCTGATCTGCACAGACGATACGAGAAAACTAAGTCTGCTGTTGATAACTATCAAAAGGTAATAATGATTCAAAATATTAAATACTAGTATTGAGTATTTAAATATGTTCAATTCTGATGTCACCGTAGAAGGAAGGTTATTAATTTTACGTAGGCCTATCAATAATAACATGGATGGTTATTTACTATTATGACTAAAATATCTATAGCATACTTTATTTTGTCGTGTATTTTGTTTGTGATGCGTGTGCAGATATTTGTAACGGATTTGCGTATGTCAAGTCTGCTAATAAACGGATGTTTTAGTTATGGGCTATAGTTAACTAAGTATTTAACTATTTAGTTAAACTACTTTTTTTAGTTAGAGCAATAGTTTAACTAATTTTTTAGGTTAGTTAAAAGTGTAGTTAAACTACTTTCTTTAGTTAGTAATTATTTAGTTAAACTACTTTTTTAGTTAATAGTGAACATTTTGGTGATAATAAATGTCGTCTAAATTGTGAGCAAAGCATAAAATTAATGAATGCATGCGCATATCTCTATATTGCAGAAAATAATACTGTAGGAATTAAATTGCCTTGTTGTTTACTGTGCATTTCTATGATGTGGGCTACAAAATTAGCTTAATTTAACTCATCTGTGGGTCTTTGTTGAAATTTTATATAGAAAGCAGCACATTTTATGTAAAAAAGTAGTTTAAAAAGTAGTTAAATAGTTAACTACTTTTATTTAGCTAATAGTTAAATTACTTTTTTAAGTTGGTTTAAAAAGTAGTTAAACTACTTTTTTTAGTTAACTAAATAGTTTAGTTAACTGCCCATCACTGGAAAATATTATTATTAATATCTGCGCTTGCTGCCTGTGAGGCGCTGTGTACGCAAATGTAAGACTAATCAGGGTGCTCTAACAAAAAATGAAATTCAAATACAGCGACTAAGAAAGGAAGCTATCAATTGCGTATGGCAGGGTGAATATTATACCGAAAAATATATATACACTATTTTCTTCAAAAGGTAGAAACACTTTTTGACGTACGTGCAGCCATCTGTGAGTCTATATTAAATCATTTATGCCTATAATATGGTAGTAAATCGTTAATTAGTAAAGGATTTAACATAATTAAATGGTTTCTTTTCAGAATGAAGACACTTTGAAGAAATGCGTTACAGAGAATCAATCCAAGCTGAGAAAAGCAGAGGAGAGATATCAAACGTTAAAGGAGCAAGCAGAGGATAAACTTGAAGAGTATGTTTGTTTATGTTAGCAAGTGTTGCTACTTGAAGACACTGATCAGTAAAAGTAGTTTATTTAAACGGTTCAAGCCGAATTCAAGGTCAGTTTCGCGGCCTAACGGCTACAATCATCAACAACTTTATTTGGTCTACGTCCTGCACGAGTCCTCGTCCACATGTACATTTTAAAATAGTAATAATAAAAATAAATAAATAATAATAAGTAAATTTTTGCATAATTATTTATAATTATAAAAAACTTTGTCGTTGCAGAGCAAATACGAAGCTAGATCAGATAAGAAGAGAGAAGGAAATAGAATTGATTACATTGCAAGCATCAGTGAGAAAATCTGAGATGAGATCACAGGGCCTGCAGGAGACAGTCGAGCAAAAGGTTCTATTTATGATTTAAAACACGGAAATTAATTTTAATACCTAATTAAATTATAGATTATTAATTTGTATAAATAAATAATCATTAATCATTAGTAATTGTTGCAACTGCTGTTATTATTTTCGTGTTAATTTTTCTAGGATGTAGCCAATAGAATGCCATCTAATTTTCCTGCATCATTTTAAAGGAAATGACGCCAGATCTGTGAGGCAAAATGCATCATTTTAGATGTGGCAGGCAAAGCCTTTGTGATGGGATCAACTTGTTCGGTTGATCAATGGTGTGCTCATTACTGAGCGAGACTGTAGACTGTGTAAGAACGGTGTCCTGAATCTGCCATATGGTATAGAACCGGATAGATAGGCTTGCAGCTCGTAACATTTCAATTTTTGTAATTGCCATTAGTTCAATCGGTTTATTGGAAGCAATTAGCACTATGTAGACGACTGCTTCATAAGATTGCGCAGGTAAACACGGGTATGGCATATGATATAACAGATCGAAAGTAAGACTGACAACCTTACCGCTAAATTAATGACAATTGTCACCTGTGTGCTGAAAGCGCTTATAAACGGGATCAGCTCCGCGCTATGAGTTAGTATTGGTGGTAAAAGGTAAAGGTTGTGTGCCATAGACGTTACCGAGCGTAGGCGCGGAGCTAATCCCGATCCTGAACGATTGCAGCACACAGGTGATAGTCATTAATCCTACAGTGAGGTCGCCAACCCCACTCAATACAATCCAATTTGGTAATTAGATCATATACGCCAGATCTGTGGTAACCTTCGCAATCTTCTGAAGTAGTTTTTTAAACTATTAATTCAGTCATTGTAGCTTTTCTGCCATTAAATAATTCAACTGTCCTGTGCTAGTGACATGGGCAGGAATACAATTCATCCTATTATTTTATTTATCTGATCACGAATAATTAAAAAAATCTCTAATAACAACGGATATTCTGTGATGTTTTGTAGACTAAAGAAGTAGAAGAATTAACGAATATCTGCGATGAACTGATCTCAAAGGCCACTCTGAAGTAGTCTAATGCAGTAGTAGCATGATGTACTGTTGCACTTGAAATATCTATTTATTATAGCCGTTTCTTGTAGAGCACCACTCAGTCTTTTCTGCCTTAAAAGGCTAACTCACAAGTAACTCATATTGACCAAAATACACCCTAAACCTAACCACCATCCTTATTCAAACCCTAACCATGTATACATGTATTAAGCAATAATAATGAATAACAAAGAGGAAGGCAAAAATGTGCTCGACCGGTGCTCTACAATTAATAGCTTTTCTGGTTTCTAACTTTGTTATTGTTAGCTTTTAAATTTCATAACTTTGTTACATTTAATTTATTGTTAGGCCTCTATTCTTTGTTCTATTGCACAATTCGATATGCTTTAGAGTTAGAGCTAACTTTAGTGTATCAAATGCCTGTGGTGATATATGAAAAAAATATATATAAAGCACTCATCGGCACTGCAGCAAAAAACAAATAGACCAATGAAGATACCAATTACAATTTTATTTTGTACATTTGCACAAGGTACATTTGCGGGGTCCATGCTAGTGCCTTTGAGTCCCATTTTACACTCTCTGTTAACTGTTACGTGTTTGCTGACTTGATTGTGTGAAACATAGAAATACTATTATATATACTAGAACAATAATAGGTTGCGGTCTCATGGCTACAGGAATATCCCCGGATGTTGATGTGTATAACTCAAAATATTTTTAAAATGAAATTAAAAAGTGACGTCATTTGTTTATTTAGACACTTTACTGCATTATTCTGTATGAGTGTTATTATGTTTTTGATTCCATGACGTCATTTTATTCACACTTTTAAGCTTCACATTTCAACATCCGGAGTGCAGTCATGTAGCCATAAGAGCACGGATTATTACTATTGCTTGAGCCTTCTAGTGTATATATT
>JAQFZF010004458.1:0-10540 GCA_034695365.1 Enchytraeus norvegicus
CATTGTCTATTCTATCTTATTAATTATTTAACGTCCATTCCTTCACCCATTCCGATCCATAACAATATATATATATACCTGGCTCAACGGTGAGGAATGGCTCATCTTTGTTGTAGTTGAACGTGTAGCAGAGCCCGAGATCAGTCAGAGTCTCCGTGAAAGAGTCTTCGGCACACTGCGCTCCCTTCCACTCACATCTAAACAATAATCAATCAGTGTACCGTCGCTAGCAGCTTGTCGCTCTATTAAAAGGCAATTAAGATAACAAATCATAGATTAATCATGGATTAGCAAAGAACAAAACAAAAGCACAAAACCAGCAAATAAGAAAGGAAACTAGCATTTGCGTTCTGTCAAATGTGAATATATATGAATAGAGAAAAAAACTTCTGTACGTTTGCTATTAATCGGATTCAATCAACAATTTGATTTGTTGATTTAACTTGATTATAATAAGAACATTCCCGTGCTGGTTCCGGGAAGTTTGAGAACGGACAAACTGAAAACTGCACATATTTCGTAAAAGCCGACTAACGCAGATAGTTTCATACTGAGGAAAGCAACGGGAAACCACCTCAGAAGTCTGATATATTTTCCCAAGAAAAAGGTTACATTCTAGGTGTTGTAAAGGCATAGCCTTTTTGATGGGATCAACTTAATGATCGATGGAGTGCTCACTACTCATTTGTGAGCGAGATAGCAGACTGTGTTTCAGAATATGTACCTTGGACCTGCCATTTGGCAGTACACTAGAGATAGATAATAAGAACATAACATCACACCGCCCGTCACTGATGTGGCCGTTAGGACGTAAAACTGACGTTAAATTCAACTTTATGTTTAAAGAAATTATAGAACAAGAATGTGGCTACTAACCCCAGTATAGTTTTGTTTTTCTCGTGACTCAGGGATCTTGTGATATTAGTATAGGTCAGATCTGCCGAGAACATATTTTATTGTATTTATTTTATTGGAACTCAAAATCACACAGCAAAGTCCACTATGATAATAAAATAAATGGATCGCAAGCTATCATACCACACACACACACACCTATCACATAATTAGCATCCCACTGTTTGCCTTCTACCAGCAGAACCACTTCTTCTCGTGCATTGTGCCTCCAGTTTACTGTGGAAGCTGACTTGACAACACGGAGGCTTCCGCTCACTTCGCAGGTGCTAGTGAACCGGCTTGGACATGGTATGCAGGACTTCCTCAGGGTCTAAGACGTCCCACACACGTGTCACGTCCTACTGAGACCACACACTTCCGCAGCATCGAGCTCGCGTAGGCAACCCCTGCGGGCAAGGCGGAAGACGAATGCTAAATACAGAGTGGTTGGAGACAGAGAAAAAAAGAGGGTACATTATCAACCTTTCCGTTATACCACAGGCTCCTCCAACTAGCACTATTTAACACCACACACACACTCATCCACACATATCATACCACAGATACACATCAATCCAGTGCTCACAAAATACGATGTGAAACTCTTGCATTTCATGTGAAACTAAACTGAGAAAATTCGAATCTAAGTATAATAATAATAAAAATAACATCTCACTTTGGTTCTCGGCTAGGACAGCTGATATGTAGTCAGTGTAAGGAAGACTTGATCCAGTGTAGCTTGTCTTAGTATTAGCAGGCCTTGTAGTGTTAGCAACTGATTCAGTTACTGAAATTATAATATAGGCTTAGTATATAATGAGTAGGTCATTATAACATTATCAACATGTATAACAATCCTACATGTATATAAAAAATAGCAATATCATGCTTTTTTTCTTTTCTTTTTTCTATTTACTGGATATTAGTTGCGAAATTAACGTCCCTGATGTCATATGTTGAATCCTCATTGATAAATTAATTAGTCATTTCCATGCATAGTTTAGTTTGCTGTTATATTAATTTGATGGAAAACGTGTAGGCTATATATGTATATACACTATACACGTCCCTGATGTCGTCGTCGGTTGGTGGGACGGAACTTTACCAGTAATGTATTGTTTGGCATATTGGTCATAATTAAGTTAGTGTTTAGTTAAGTTAGACATGGGTCTAAACAAGCAAGTTGCTTTCTAACGCATTAAAGTTATGTATTGTATTGTATAATAATTCCCGTATACCGTTACGCGTAACATTTCTTGGACAATTTCTGACTGAAACAACGCGACCCTTATCCTATTGTAAGCCTACGGGCGTGGCTTATATTGAAGCCTTCCGAGCATAGTGCGCAGTGGCTAATTGTTGGCTAATTATTTTCTGTTTGCTGGTTCTGAGTCACTTACTGTTTGGGCTATTGTCTGCTATGCAAAGTTCTGCAAAGAGCCTTTTTAAGGCTTTGACTACTAGTAATGTTATAATTAGTACAGATGAGGTTAACTTGAGGACTCATCAAATTACCGGCGACAACAGCGAAAAGGCTTTTCTGTGGCAGTAGGCCTAACGATCAAGCACATTCCTTGGGTCTGCTGAATGAAGCGTATAAGGAATAGTACCCGGTGTTCGACAGACCATTTTTTACCACTAGACAAGCCATTATTTGCCACCTGACAAACCGTTATTTGCCATTAGACAAACTATTATTTGCCACTTAACAAACCATTACTTACCACTTAACAAACCATTATTTGCCACTAAACAAACCATTAGGCCTATTTTCCAAGCAAGGTTGCATTTTCAGGTGTATCGCCTGTATGGCTACTTCAGTCGATCTCTCGTCACTCCTGGCTACCAGCTGAATCATGTCCAACCCGCTACTGGCTGTGACACTGAGGCTCGTCCACCCGGGAGAGGTTGTGGTGGAGGCTCCGCCGGTGAACCCCTGCTGGCTCCTCGAGTCCACATGAGCGATAGGCTGCCCACCATACTTCACAATAATGTCCAGACTTGCATCACCTGTCACATAGTGGACAGACAAATATTATCAAAAGTTCACTGCTAGTGTACCGTCCGACGGCGTCTGTAACAGGTCACAAATATGCTCACAAATAGATTAAGTTAAGTAGTTAAGTGAAATTAGTTAAGCCCATTGTCATATATTTATAAACCCATAAAATATCATATACAAAGGAAAAGGTTGTGTGCCATAATCGTTCCGAACGTAGGCGCGGAGCTGATCCCGATTCTGAACGATTTCAGTACACAGGTTACATAGTCATTAATCCGAAGGTGAGATCGTCAACCTCACCCTATAAAATCCAATTTGATAATTGGATCATATACGCCAGACGTCTGGTAACCTTCGCATTCCTCTGAAGCAGTCACCTACTACGTACTAATTGCTTCCAATTAACCGACCCCCGAGAGGGATGGAGGGCTTGGTTGGCCCGTTGTACATCCGAGATTTTACTCTCTGGTTGCTCGACCGGGAATCGAAACCCGGACCTCATGCGCAACAGACGGCACAACTGGCCCACGCGCTAGCAACTGAACTATAGAGACGTACCCTACAGGCTTAAATATTTCAGATAAACCAGATAAGTAGGTTGTTGTTGTTGCTCAGCCAGGCTGTTAGCTGTGCTGCCAACAACCTCCATCAACCGACATAAGTAGGTCTACCGTCTAACTATTGATTAATTGAGAAAACAAATCATTACTAAATTATAATTAAATTAAATTAATATTTGGAGAATTAAAAGCTGGGTCCTACTAGTAATAGGTATTGGCTGTTGATGGTGCATAATAAGCTGTGGGCCTAGAATTGATTCAAATATTCACACATGACAAGCTCACATGCTAGTCTCCTTTCCTAGTTGTGTTTTTGAGATTTTGTGATTTTTTAAAAACTCTATGATTAAGCGAACCGCAACTCTTGATAGCGCCTCAATGGCTGCATGCGCTGAAACACGATTAGCCTTCCATCTTCCAGGTACCGATACGCACTCGTGCCCAAGGGTGCCGGGGGATATTTTTTCGACTGATTTGGTAATCGTTCCCACGCCACTGATCATCACGCGATTCAGAGCAAACACGTTAATCGTTTCACCAATCCCCGTCGGCAATGCGCAGACTATCGGGAATGTCAAACAAAGTGGCGCATTGACGCAATCGTCTTCAAAAGCTCTTCCTAATCTCTCAACCTCACTTCCTAATTGCGTTTCGAAATATACGCTGAAATAATGAATTATTACACATTTGTTCCCATAGAATTGGAGTCAACATCGGCATAGATTTCATAGATGAAATTGGCAGGAAGTCTCATTCAATCGCCAGCGATCAATGCGTGAAGTCCTTCCTCTTGCAACGGCTGTCCATGGTGCCTCAACGCTACAATGCAGTATGCCTTTCGAGCTTTCGCAGTATATTAGCTGATTTGGCATTCCAAATATCAGGCGATTTATTTAAACTACTATATTTTATCTATATTTCTTTTTTATTAACGTAATAGAATCTATTTTATCTTATTTTTAGCCTTGGTTCGCTTACCACACAGAGTATTAAAAATAAATAATAGCGGTTTAACCTCCGTTTCTTCATCAAGTGTTAATAAGCTATATCTCATCAAGGTAAAGATATAATTATAACTGAAGAAAAAAATTAGTAAAGTATATATCTTGCATGGGAGTCCCGTGTTGGATCCGGAAACTTGAGAATAGACCAACTGAAAACTGTACATGTTTCGTAAAAGCCGACGAATGCAGATATTATCATACTGAGGAAGGCAACGAGAAACCATATCGTATGTCAGAATTATATATGCTCAAGAAAAGGTTACATTTTAGATCATGGATGTGGTAAAGGCCTTTTTGATGGGATCAACTTGATAATCGATCGAGTACTCATAAGTGAGAGTGATAGCAGACAGTGTTTCAAAATATGTACCTTGGACCTGCCATTTAGCAGTGCACTAGAGAGAGATAGCATGGGAAAGT
Source organism: Enchytraeus norvegicus (assembly GCA_034695365.1). Taxonomy (NCBI): domain Eukaryota; kingdom Metazoa; phylum Annelida; class Clitellata; order Enchytraeida; family Enchytraeidae; genus Enchytraeus; species Enchytraeus norvegicus. Next base: position 4,881 of record JAQFZF010004458.1, read on the forward strand.
TCCTCAAGTCAAGAGGTCATAATATAATTACCAATTGAAGAAAGGAAACAGTTTAAGTGCAGGACCTTTGTGCTGGAATCAAAACATTAAAAATTTAGAGTGTGCTCAATAATGAACGAGGCTGTAGGCTTTGAAATTGAGAATGACTTAGTTACATTTTTTGTATTCTCTCTACTTCATTGCATTGCTAATCGTAGCGCTGCCGTAGATAAATAGTGTACAATGCAGCTAGCACAGACACGCGATTAACCTTCCGAAACCGATTTCACACCCGTGCCAAGGATTGTGGGGTTATGACTTGTTAACTTATCTAAGATTTGAACCTACGCTTATTTAATCACTTCAGGGTGCGCAGCATTAGCCATTGCACCACAACCCCATCGGCATCATTAATATTGGTAAAAATACTTCCAGTCCTTTTTATTGTACGTCTCCCATGATTTTCTAGACTCTAGTATAGAAAGAAAGGACCCAGCCAACCGAAAATATCAGACTACGTAAATCTCTAATGCATCTAACGCGGCGACATTTAAGACATGAACAATAAAGCAATTAATCATCCGATGAACGTCAGCGCTTATAGCCGAACTCGACTCCCCTACTTGGACGCGTTAGTCCTTTTAGTTCCGCCAAGGGCCGCTCCGTACATTACCAAATCATTAGGCACTATGTAACATTTTTCTTCCGGCTTTCAAATTTTTTTTTGTTCTTCCTGGACCTGGGCGGAAGTAGAAAGTTCCTGGAAGTTTACGAGAGCTATTGCAAACACGGAGACCTGATAAAGCTGGCAGTGATAGTTGTTGTTGTTGGTTAGCTAGGAGTTCAGCCGTGGTGCTAACCTCCTCTGTCACCGTCCAGGAGGAGGGTCATCTAAGGCCCGCCAAATAGATTAGGTGGAGTGAGTGTTGTTTGAAATTGTTTGCACTGAAAGAATTGTATTTAATCATGGATCTGGTCTGTACAGGAAGGACATTTGAAGATTAATGTGTGGTAGGGTCGATTTTGTATCGATAAGATAGAAGAATTGGTGATTTGTTAGTTCTTATTTGGGACAGAAGGCGTCTTGGTATCTACTTAGTGTTTTCACTGAATAATTGACTGATGGTGCTGGTATGTTTCGAATTTTGTTGTGTGATAATGTGCCTTTGTAATTTTTGTATTCGAGGCTGCAATTTATTTTAATATTTTGATATATTTCAATGTCAATGAGAAAGATATTTAATGGTGGATTGATGATGTATTCGAAAGAAATAGTGACTGTTCTTTAGCAGTGATAGTAAGCTAGTTAACTGGATAATATTAATGATATACATCGATATAGGCCTATCTAGTATTACAGTAAGTTACTAGTTTCATTAGTAGGCGTGATAGCAGACTGGGTTTCAGAACATGTACCTTGGACCTGCCATATGGCAGTGCACTAGAGAGAGAGTATTACAGGTTGCAGTGTCGGCCTTAGGATATTGCGGGGCCTGTGCAGAGCATACTGTACGGGCCCCCCATGATACATGTAAAACCTCAAAATATCTATAGTTTATTATAGGCCCTACTTATAGGGCATAGGCAGTTAGGCCTATCTTGATTCGCATATTGCAAATGACAGCAATGCTGTCGTTTGCAATATCATATTTACCAAGCCTTTGCATATTTAATCAAGTATTTATCATAGGTTCAGCAAAATATAAAGAAGCCTGCACAATAGTATATAACTGTGATGCAGCAGTGACAAATACAGTGCAGTACCTGTGGTAATGGGCCGCTGGGCCAAAGTTGCTGGGGGGCCGAGGGGAGGTCTATCTGGTGACCCGTTTTGAGGAGAAAAATATTATTTGACTTGTCCTGTTTTTAATTAAATAATTAATCGCGATTACAAAATGTTGACTCAAACGAGTGCGAAGCTTGGGGCATTTAGACTACAAATTTTTAGGAGAGGAGGGGGTGGGCAATTGAAAAATGGGACCCATTTCAAATTTTTCAGAGGCCCCTTTGCTAACATTTGCGCGGGGCCCGCAAATTGAATTTACTCCAATGAAGACGTCACGCAGTTGATTATAAAAATTTATTATGTTGATAAATTCAGCTACTGTAGGCCTTTTGTTTATGATTGATTGGTAGGCCAATCATAGGCCAATTTTTTTCTCTGTGGCATTTGCGGGCCCCCTAAATTTGCGGGCCCTGTGCTACTGCACAGTTTTCCACACCGCTAAGACCGGCACTGCCGGTTGAGCCAGTGGCTCAGTGGCTTAGCGTCCCACCAAAGTTCCATTGGTGACCGTTTCGAATTCTAGGGCTCACCCACCACTGATGTAACTTCGGTCCGATAGACTAAGGTTAGATCAGGCTGTAACCTTTTAGTAAAAATAAACTGATACAGGCCTGCTTCTGGTTTATCGATAGATATTCACTGTCATATTATTAATAATATCTCAAATTGATTTTCACTGAAATCGGTCATTGGATGAGGAAACGGACATTGACATTACATTTTTATATCGCCTATTAATTAATATAAAATTGCGCAATATTATAAGTTTATTGTATACACGATGAAATTATCATCGTACAGTCTTACGGTTTTACGGTTTACAGTTTTACGGTTGTAGGCCCATTTGCCAATGTGAATATTAGTCCTTAAGTAGGCCTACTGTTAAAATAAAAATTGACCGAGTATTATGTTTCAGTTGACTTTTCTCTGTTTTATGCAATTATTCTGTTAACGAGTTAATGCTTTCAACTTGCCTAATAACACATGATTTAACCAATTAATTCTTCAGATTACTATCGAATCATATATTACTTTGTTAAAATTACTTTCAGATTATTCTCTAAATGAAATACGATATTAAATAATTTATTTTAGATTGAAAATGAATTAATATTATCTTAAATAATTTATATTTCAGAATACAAACGAATTAAATATCCTGATTATATTAGAGCTACTAGGCACTTTGTTATAATGGGAGGAAATCAGTCTTCAAGCCCCAGGCGCCGCCCTAAACCTCTCAGCTATAATCTCATTTCTACAGACCATAATGACGTCATCAACACCGTCAGTGCTATAGAAAGCACTCGTTACTATGGCAACTACGAACAGCAGTCTCTAAGACAACAGTATCTAATGCAGAAGAGACAATGGGAGGCGTATTCTGCCAAGTATCCAGCCTCCAATCAGTGGCAGTACAATGAAGAGGAGAATATTAATTCCAGTTACAGCTGTTGGAGTAAGATGAGATTGGGAGCGAGGGATCTGGAGAGAAGGCAGGATACGGAAGACCCTGATAGCTCGGGGTGGATGTGGACGGCTAGTAGATCGAATACCCCTGGGGGTCTAGTGTGTCCTTATAGGGGTCATGATGTGAAGACAGCCAAGGGTTTATTCGACGCCGAGGATATAGAGAACAATAATACTCAGCTGGTGAGGGAATCTCAGAGAAAACACGGTAAGATTGCCAATCTATCTTTTTGTTTTAGTATTCGTGTATTCGAGAGATGATAGGACGTATGTGTTTACAAGGTTTCCTTTCTTAGTTGCTGTTTTTGTTATTTTTGCTTTTTATTGCTCCATGATTAGACGTATCATTAGTTCATTACCGTGTATTTTAGCTATTTATTTAGACGTTTATTTATTTATTTAGACGTTTATTTATTTAGACGTTTATTGCCGTTTATTAATTCTGCCTATTGGTATATCTGCTGGCAGGTTCAAGGCAAAAATTCATACACAATATCCATATTAGTAGTAGTAGTAGTATTTTATTAGCAAATTAATTGTGACATACGCACAATGTTAAAAGCTAGAAATACACATAATATATACAATACAACAATAATAAATCCTAACAGCTATAATAAATAGTACTATTTTGTAGATTGCGGAACGCTCTATTCAATGAAATGGTTTCTAGTATTTACATAGGTTGCCTTATTGGCAATTGCCTATTGACAGAGATAATTATGTGTTTGAGGTTGTTTTTTGTTTGCGGCCTCATCATCTGCGTTAGTCACCTCCTGCAAACATTTTTTAGATTGGTTCAAATTCATGATTTCCGGATCCAACATAGACCCGTAACTTAATATTCTTAGCATAATGAATTCGATAATACCATAATTGATGTCAAAGATATATTTATAATTATAGACCTTAACGTCAAGTGTAGTTAAATTAATTATTAACATCTTGAAGTTAGGGATATAATTTTTTACCAACTTCACATCTCTATAATATGAATTAATTTTATGTGTAGCCACAATGTACACCGTGTCTTTTATAAGTGAGCCGCCTGTCATATGTTACAATTAAATCGCAACTTGTGCTTCGATTCCTCTGAAATGCCTGTCATAGAGAAGGACCAATTCTACCACATGCTGTGAAATTTCATCCGGATATCTTTTAGAAACAAAAAAGTTATTAATATTTTAGTATGACAGGGGTCCATGACCAGTTTACCAGTATTGAATCATATGACGTCATCTGACTGATGTTAACTAAATTGTAATCTGAGAACCGATTCCTGCGAAATTTTCAGGCATAGTAGAACAATCAATTCCAACCGATATCAGCAAGTTTCGAAAGCATATATTTAAAAACGAATAAGTTATTGGTATTTCAGTATGATAGGGGTAGACAAATTATTCTGTTTCATAACGTCATGTAATGTTAAATAAAACATGCTTTTCAGTGTTTGTCTACCCCTATCATACGCAGGTATCAATGACGTTTTTATTTTGAAAGATATGCTTTCGAAACTCAGTGATGTTGGATAGAATTGATTATTCTACTAGGCCTGAGAATTTCACAGGAATCGGTTCACAGATTACAATTTGGCTAACTTTAGCCAGATGACGTCATATAATTTAATACTGGTAAACTGGTCATGGACCCCTGTCATTCTACAATATCAATAACTTTTTGTCTCTAAAGTTATAGAAATAACGTTTTATGGTATGTGGTAGAATTGGTCATTCTCTATGACAGGCAAATTTTAAGGGATCGAAGCGAAGTACTAGCTACGATTTAATTGTAAAATATAACAGGCGGCTCACTTATAAAAGACACGGTATATAAGAGGCGTACACATTGCTCGAACTACGGGGGCCCGAGGAGACCAGATCCGGGGTCCCCTAATAGCCTTGCCGACCCTCCCCCTAATGGCCGGAGATTTGAGGGGTCCGGGGGTCCAATCCCATACAAATAACAAAATTCATGAATAAATCCGGTGTTATTGGATTAGTCCCGCCGGGCCTTCCAGTAGCCTTCTGGGGGCCCCATCGACGATTTGGCGTACATCATTTGTTGGGGGCGTATAGTGTCAAAATGGTTAAATCCTGCAGGATCCAAGCAATCCAAATATTCCAAAGCCGCCATAAGAGAAGTCAGAGATCGAATCACGTGTCTCTTTAAATACTTAGGGAGGCTATTTATTTATTTATTATAGACCACCAAAAAGGGTTAGATAACCCTGTACAGTTACTGTACAGTGTACAATATACAAAGATAAATGACAAACACTACAAGTCAAATAAAACAGTGAACTTTGGTGATCAATAAAAAACTAAATAAAAAAATAAAAAAGAAGTAAATGTACCAAAACTGTGAGCCAATAAATGTAAGAGGAGCAGATAAATATTAATTGTAAGTTATTAATTAATTAAAATTA
>JAQFZF010004459.1:0-10540 GCA_034695365.1 Enchytraeus norvegicus
GTTGGCTATGAACTTGATCAGCATTGATGGAGTGCTTGTGTATTGTAACTTGCTTATAAGTGTATGTATATTAACAGCATCAAATGCCTTGCTCATATCAAGTGAGACAAGAACAGTCCTTTTTGGTGGGGTTTTCTCATTGAAACCTTTTGTAATAGTATTTGTGATGTTTTGAAGAGCTGTGACTGTGGAATGTTTGAGTTTGAAACCATGTTGGTATTTTTTCAGGTAGGTGAGAGGTGAGAGTTGGTAGAATGACTTTCACAATGCAATTAGCGAAGGGTGAGAGAAGCGAAATGGGACGGTAAGAGGTACCTAGTTTAGGATCTTTATTTGGTTCTAGGATCGGAATTATACCTCTAGGTCCTCTACTGCAGTGGAAATTCTATTTGCAGTGGAATAGTTTAAAAAACAAAATTGAGGAGTCTAATTAGTAGTTTTATTAGTATTAGTAGTAATTATTCTAAGTATTTATAAAATTACAAAAACTTTCTAGTGTAACAAGTGGCAACGGTGGGCCTCCATCGAAATATGTGTACCGGGCCTAAAAATGTAAATCCGGCTCTGCTAACTATTGATCATATTATATCACTGCTGTGGTTATGTGGCATACTATATAGAGCTTGGCTTAATGAACTTACTTATCATTTACTTATTTTACTTATCCAATAAATTTATTTGTTGTTTTTGTTAGTCCTATTTGAGTGGTAATTCAAATGTTGTTGGAGTCGTCCCTGATGTTGTCGTCAGATGATTAAATTGCCGTTAAATTCGCATTGATTGGTTGACTATAATTATTACTATACGCTTATTCCCATTGTTGGACAAAGAGTCAAATACAATACAACACAATGAGGATTTAATTTAACTTCCAGTTCCTCACCCGAAGACGATGTCAGGGACGTCTGAAACACCCTATAACGTCCCTACGGCATGCAATGGGTTATATTTGAGCTCACTCGCACCACCTCAGACTACGATTTGTTTATCTCCACTAGGTGTATAGCTCTAAACTGCTGTGTGCTATGTGGGATAAACCTGTAATACGCTTAAACTAATTTTGAAACGGTAGCTCGATTGTGTTGAGCCGTCTTGAAGTGAAGCACATTGTGCTCCCGAATTTTTACTTTAAACACGCTCAAACCTACCTCAGGGAAAGATAGCAGATTATTATTAGCTACAGGCTAAAGGCTACTACATCAGTGACGGGTGAGTCCTGGGATTGTAGATTAGAAGTAGATTCTTTACCATCAATATCATCTATTAAATTTATTATATTTGCCAGCACAAAAAACTGAAAATTAAATTGATTACTGAAATGATAGAAAAAAATCACAGAACCTCTTTTCTTCATAAGAATTCTCATTTGATGTTCAATCTCAGCGTGGAGATCCTCAAGATCCTGCTGTCTGCGTCTAGACAATCAACCATTCAATCAATCAATCAATTAATAAATCAATAACGAAATCAATCAATTAATTAAGCACTCAATATGTCAATCAATTAATAATAAAATCACAGGATAGATAGATCAGAGTAAAGATTTTCCAGATCGTCCCATACACTTTTCGTCTGGAATATACAATCAATCAATCATTCAATGAGGACTTAACGTTCTGTTACACACCCGAAGGCGATGTCCGGTACATCAATTACTAAATCAATCTATCTATCAATCAGTCAATAGGAGCAATAAATCAATTATTCTACAATTTCTACATGTACCCATCATCAATCAATCAATCAATCTACCACGCTCTGCAACGGTTTAATGAGGTCTGCTCTTTCAAATTAGTCTATCTCGAATTTCCGGGCCACCTTTCATTCCGCTCCTAACGAATCTTTTAATAAAATCCACCTATCAATCAAACAATTAAATAAATAATTCTCTCTAGTGCACTGCCAAATGGCAGTCCAAGGTAGCCTACATATTCTGGAACACAGTCTGCTATCACGCTCACTAATGAGCACTCCATCGATCATCAAATTAATCCCATCAAATAGGCCATGCCTTTACCACATCTAAAATATAACCTTTTTCTTGGGAATATACATTATATTCTGACTTCCGAGGTATTTTCCCGTTGCGTCCTCGGTATGTAAATATACCGAGTATATATATATTTAGAGGGCTTTTACGAAACATGTGCAGTTTTCAGTTTGTCTATTCTCAAGTTTCCCGCATCCAACACTGAAAAAGCAAATAATATATATATTAAACATCTTATCATTCAATAAATCACGTTTCGATTTTATAGTTCCACATTTTAGTTTACTTCCAAGGTATAAAGTTCGAAAAAATTTATTATTTAAATTCACGGAGTAAACAGATTTCCTAGCTGAAATTGTCCGATACGCATAATGAATATGATTTCATGTGATCACACAGTGACGCACACATAATAATGAATGTGATATCATGTGATCACACAGTGACACACACACACATAATAATGAATGTGATTTCATGTGATCAGACAGTGACACACACATAATAATGGATGTGATTTCATTTTATTACACAGTGACACATACATAATAAAGTGATACGATGTTATGAATGCTACACAATACACATAATAAATGTGATATATCCCAGACATGATAAAATATGTTACCTGTATATGAGTTCGGTCTCCTTTCGGATGAGCTCGTATCTGTGTTTAACCAGCTGGAGCCACTTGATCATCAACACGTCTTTATCATCGTCCATTTCTTCTTCCTGTCCTGCACAGCAATAAATACAAACACTATAAAGTAAAACTTAGTAATAATCATTTGTACAATAATCATGAGATTTCCCGTAACGATAATACAATTTTGTGAAGACAAATACAAATAAATAAAACATCTGACGACGATATCAGGAACGTCGTCAACAACACAAGCAATACTAACTAGTCCACTCAAAAACAGTTATCAAGCCAGAAGTGCTGAAAGAGAATAGTGGTTAGGGTTATGATTAGGGGCGTTTTGTAAGGCAGCATTATATCGTGGCATATAAAGTACGACAATAACAAGTTAGAATTGCACTCCCTGATATAGAATCAGAATAGGTCTTCCAACAGAGCGTTCTGATTGTTACCTCAATCGACTTGCAATAGGCTAACGAATCCCTTCTTCCGTGAGCGGTTAATTAAAGGGACTAAGTTCCGTCCGGTTTTGCATTGTAAATAGGCCTATTCACGAATTCAAATTTAACACAAACGAATATAAACACTAACCATTACTCCTACCCTAACCATAACCCTAATCGTATACATATCCACTTCAATCAATCACAGCAGAGATTAAGACATTATGGTCATTACCATGAAAAGTTAATTATAAAGGCCAATAAACCGGCCCGAAATTAGGCGCTATTGTTAATTATTTATAACTAATTACTTAGTACACAGCGGATAACTGGTAGTCAGAAGTTAACCACTAGAATGCCGTGTGGCATTCATTGGATCGAACAGATTCAATGAATGCCACACGGCATTCATTGGATCGAACAGATTCAATGAATGCCGTGCGGCATTCATTGGATCGAACAGATTCAATGCTTTGAGAGTAGCGATTAATTAGACACTTGAATAGCTCAGCTTGTGGTTGCGGATATACTTTAGCCTACTGGAAAACTTGCAGGTCAGACGACAATGGGGCGAGATAGGAGGTCTTTGGTTGAAGTCTATGTTCCGTCTTATATCGACGTACCCTACTGTATGAAGTATCTCATTATCAATTATTATCAAAATTAATATAACTTAAATTATTAAAATTTAAATTAATACAATTAAAATTACTACTTAATATAGAGTCTAATAAAAACTTCAAATCGACTATGTGTATTGGTCCACTTTAGTTGTGATATTATAATTTCAATATGATAACTAAACGTTAACATTAAATTCAAAGTAAAATTATTTCTGAACAATAGGATTTGATAGCATTTGCCTATTTATTTAAATATTATCTTATTATATCATTTAACAGAGATCTCCTCTAAATGATAGATTGAAATCAGTAATATTGATTTTTTACATTTCGTGTTTGTCTGTTATTCATTAACACTTGCATCTGTGCAATATTGAGAATAAAATACCATGCAGCTTTAGCGTCCGATTCATCATGTAACGATAACAATAGAGAGAGGCTTCATTTGAGCACAACCATTTGTATCTCGTTACGATTTATTTTCACTTTTCACTGAAAATTAGATTTTTAATTATTATATTAAGATTATCTTATCATATCTTATTTTATCTTAGCATCTGGTCTCTTTTTCCAAGATGTACAAAACTATCTTTTCTTATATCAATCAATGACTAACTTACAGTTATTGTAGAGATTTTCAACTCTATTATAGGCCTATCTTCTCTTTATAATATTAATTTATGTACTCACAAGTATCTCTATGCAGAGATTTTATTTTCATAAGATAAAACTGATTATTATTAGGCCGATGTTTTTATCTTTATAGTCTGAGACTTACGATGAATTTAAATTTATTAAAAATTAACTCAACTACTATTTATAGAAGAGCAAAGTGGTCTGAGCTATATCATAAGTGTACATGACCGGTTAGCTCAAATTCCAGAATTTCAAAGGTATTGGCACATCGATCGTGGCTTAAGACAGACTATAGTCTGTTCTGCATTAATTGTTCCAACGCTTCTGAGATTTAGTTAAGAGTGAGCTATAAAAATCAGTTTGTTGATTGATTAACTTAACCATTTCAATAATGTTTCTAAATTTTCACATTTATCAATTTTCTCCTTTCTCTATCTCCCTCATTTCCTTTTTCTCTACTTAATCTATTTTACTCTTTGTAATTTAGCGTTCTCTATTTTCGCAAACATCTGACGTCTGACTCTGTTACTCTTTAAGCTGAAAGGCTCATAATTTTGTTATAGTAAATAATTGATAATTAATAATTTAATCCATTAATTAAATCATTCGATATTATGCCGCTTTTTGTTTTTATTAGGCCTGACAATTAATCGTATTTATTCAAATAGATTTTACTTTTTGCAATCGACCCTTGAAATAAAAATTTTAATTCTTATTTTTATTTTCATTGGGTCTATCAGGTAAATATAGTAACGATATTAATTAAAGGCTTAGCGTTCGTTTCCTTATAAAAGGCTATGTCAGGGTCGTTTGGTACTAGAGAACGCTGTCAGCACGAGATCATTAATAAGAAAATTATCTCCCTAAATAGAGGACTATAAAAAAATCCAAATATCGTGTCTAAACGTTAGGTGGTTTCTTACAGGATTTACTGTCATTCATTTGTATGATGAATGATGAAACCGAATAGATAGGTTACACGTTGTGAATCACCTCTGATCAAGCCACACATGCCTGAGGAAACGAAAGTTCAATCTTTATTAAATGTTGTACGCCTATTAGTTTAACTATTTTCTAAATACATTAGTGTAAGATAACACATAATCAATACCAGTATGTGAAAACGGATTGTTGACAATTTGTCGGTTGACAGTTTGTCGGGCGACATTTTGTCGGGTCATATTATGTTATGCAAATATTTCTAAAACTAAATTCTTCAAAATAAGTCCTTCGTGGTCATTCGTGGTCGAATTTTACATCGGTTTGTAGTCTTAAATATTGTTGTAAGTGATATCTCTTTATTTTATATATAAATAAATTAATATCAAAATTATGAACAGTTTTGTTACTTGATAACACATTACTCATAATCCACTATCTATAAAGTGCTCTGCAGATGGTAGGTCCAAGGCAAAAAGTATATAAATAATACATTATTAATAATAGAAAAGATTTGATTATTCAGCCCTATTTGAGTTTGGCCTAGTTTATATGACCCGACAAATTGTCGCCCGACAAGTTGTCGCGCTACCGGTGAAAACATTCCATGTAACGTAATGTAATACTGCAAAAATAACTCAAGTCATGGCAAATTATTGATTACGGCGTTAACTTTCAATCGAACTATGTACAATCTATGTACATAGTTCTATGTACAACTGTATCTATGTACAACTGTAAATATTTCGAATCTTGTTCAATCAATCAATGAGATTTAACGTCCAATTTATCACCCAAAGGGTATGTCGGAAACGTAATCTGTCAAATCTCGGACTCGTACAGAATATAATGATTCGTGCGGTAGGCTACAAGACTTTAGATAACATTATTCTTCCATGGTGTTAGCAGCTTGAGCTTTATATCATACAGAATGACACAAGCACTGCGGATGTAACTTAGAGAGGGGCTAGGGGTTGAGGGGACTCTCTCCCCCAAACTTTGGCAAAGTGGACGGAGCATCTTTCGTCCCCTCAAGTTTAGACATTTTGCTAAACTTGCGCAGGCCCATAATTTCTGTATGCTTAAATGCGCCAGAGCAGGATGATTTTGTTCAACTGATCAATCTACTGTTGACGATTATAGTTATTTATAACTAGAACGGATACATAACAAGCTTATCAGTTTTGTGTGAAAAGTTAAATAGAAAAATTGTACGATTTTTAAGCTTCTCTAAATTTTGTTGCAGCGGTTGGCTAGTTTTTGGTCGGGTAAACAGTTGAGATAAAGTCTCCGCCAATAATTAGCACTAACTATTCAGGGTTCTGTCAGGTATATGACAGGTCCCAGGCACAAATTATACACAATCTACTACCGCTCACTAATGAGCACATCATTGATCTACAAATTGAGCTCATGTTACAGAACCTTAAATGATACCTTAGATCAGAAGCGAATTATTCTTCGGATCTGATTTCTCTGCCTTTCTCCAGTGTTAGTCGCCTCTTGCGAGCAAGCGCAGTTTTCGGTTAATTTCTCGGTTAGTTTATCTTCTCAAAAGTTATGATTCAACACGGGAACACAATACATATCACTCTGATCGAGGTTGACAAGTATTAATATTGGCCTTAATTGCGACAAGATATATGAACTAGCTCAAATGCAAAATATGAGATTCGAAATATAAACCCGTACCCCTAAGAACATTGCCAATTAAAATACAATAAAAATTCATCGCACAGTTTAATAAATAACAATAAGAGGCAAAATGTCATAACAAACCAGATTGAATAAGGATCATAAGCAGGATATGCAAATACACTGAAACATCACAAATGATACAAATAATATTAGATCATGCAAATTACATCATGAATTAGCTATGATTTTATTTAAGCATAGCATGATATTTTGAGACGCACGGTTGCGTATGTTATCCTCCAGCTCTCGACCCTTTTGCTCCACCTTGCGCAGACTCTTGTCCAGTTTCTCCAGACTCGTCGTGATCACCGCTGCAGCCATTCTCTTCTCTGCATTGATCTACATCAAACATAATAACATAAAAGTAGAAATTAGACATTTAGTAGTAGAAGTATACAATCCGATTACAGAAATTTGAAAATTCTAAATAAATGAAAATGTGACATCACATACAGTGAAAGAAAATACTATATGGGCTATATACTATAATGTTAAATTCAGATTTATTATAGTTACAAACTTGTGCTTTTATTTAAGCCTATCAGGTCTTTTGTCTTTGGGAAACCGACATTAAGAATTAAGTTTTTACTTATTGAGTGCTGGAATATTTGGATGATGCACAGAGAACCAACGAACAGATGAAATGTATCTAAAAAATTGTCCTTCATTTCATGGCAATATCAAATTATTTTCTGATTCTTTATATATCAATTCTTTTCTAATTTATTGTAGATTTACACGTTCTACAATATAGTGATAACACACGTTCAAAAGCTTTTATTAACTGTTCTGATTTAAATAAGGAAAAACTTACCATTAAATTTTGTTATCTTATTTTTATTTGTCCATTTATCTGGAACACCAAATATTTAATTCAAATCCGATAATTATTAGCAATCAAAGTTCCATAATCGTTAACTGTGAGCGAGTCACATTTCTTCTGCCTGTCGATCTTCTTTTTGTCAGATCGTTCGAAGTTTAAACACAATCGATTCTACTTATTGCTACAATTGAGTGTGATAATGTGAAATTATATCTTGTTGTGAATATAGCACCGAAATAATTGATCATTGTACAATGCACATTGTATAAACAATTGTTTAAGCAATTGTATAAACAATTTTTTAAGATTTCATATCAGTTTCCTCATCCAAAGAAGATGTCAGTAACAGACCCATCATGCTATTAAATCCATAGCAACCGGCTTACAAGGCATGTCCGAAATCAAATCTCCAATAAACCTAATTCTTAACTTTGATAGCAAGCCATACGTTACAAACCTGTCTCATCGGTACTTGAAAGTTCTCATTAATTCTTGAGCGATTTGTCTCCAGCCAGATCCTCACCTGCTCTGTGGTGTCCTCAAAGGTTGGTAGCTCGTTGCTGATGCTCTCCAATGAGAACACTCGACCAGGAACAAAGCGCCCTCTCTCTCTCATCTCCTCCTCCTCAAAAGTAAAAGTAGTCTCAGGAATGATTTTTCTTCTGCCCTCAGAATCATCTTTTGGGTTACCAACACCTGAGCCAAAAACATCATCAGAGTTATGTTCCTCAATCGTTGTAGTAGACGCCATTACTAATGAGCGGGAGAAGAATGAGCCCAATGGTTCAGTGGAATTAGCTGAAACTTCATTTCCAGTTTGATCAGAGCTATAATTTTGCTGCTGCAGAGGTGCATCATCCTTAGAGGGTGACAGTTGATCACGATAGGCTGTAGTGGGAAAACTGATTTCTAAATCTCTCAACATTCTTGCATTAAACTGCTCCACATATGGCTGTATGATTTGACTTGGAGTTTTATTTAGTTCACTTTTACCGCTGACAATATTTTTATCTTTCGTCATGGGAGAAATAATAATTGGGGGCCTGATGATTATTCTTTTAGCAGGTTCAGATTGACGAGTTTCGACGACGTTATTGATTGAAGAAAGTCTCTTGCTCGCATCGGTCTCCACTTTTGAGTAAATCCTAGTTGGTGATGCCACTCTCGCTGCAGGACTTCCCCTAGAGTAAGTAATCGCCTCCTTGGAGGGAGAATTCGGCGGGTTGATTCCTATGCTCCCACTACTGATGTCCACATGCACTCCAGGACTAACTGAGATCCTGCTCTCCGCTTCCACCATCCAGGCAGGCTTGTTGTCATTGTTGTTGTTCTTGTTAACCTCCAGAAAGGCTGATCTGAGTTTTTCAGAATGTCGCACGTTGCTATCGTCACTCCCATTCAGCTGATCACTTGTATCTGACGCAGCTGGAGTTTTATTAGAGGAATTCTCTGTGACCTTTCCTCTGATTCCAGGTGATATGATGTGGGAAGTTGTCGGAGAGAAGTTTGACTCATTCGGCGACGTCATGTGATACTTCTGCGCCATTGGTGACGTTTGTGACGTCACTATCTTATCCAATTGTGACGCTACAGTAGATGAATAAGCAGAAATCCTTGGTGGAGTTTTTAATTCTACGAACGACTTGAACACTGAAGCTGGTTCGCCTTGAGCAGCTGTAGTTGTGTCTGATGAGGTTGCTATAGATGGAAGCAGACCAACTATTCGAGAACCTCCAACACTAGAGGATGTGGAGCTGGGTACAACAGGACTAGATGTGGCAGGACGTGGCACTACAATCGTGGTTCTGCTAACGCCAGAAACCACGTGATCATGCGTCCTGTTGTTTGATATTTCGTTTGATTTATTGCTCGATATGTCAGTTGATCTATTGATTGGTGTGTCATATGCTTTATTATTCAGTATATGACCTGACGGTGACAATTCTTTATCTGACGACGATGGAGCCCTATCAAGCTGGGTCACATACACCGTTGGAGCTGGAAAGAGCTGCCCGAGCAATCCACTTGGCGAGGAAGCAGATGAAACTCTACTGCGAGATTGTTGTTGAATACTTTTTTCGTCTGAATTTACTATTTCATATCCAAGCCGATGCTGAGTTGGTGACGTCATCTCAGTTCTAGTTCCTGCCGTCACATTCTCTTTGTTGTGTTTCCTCAGTTGAACATCGTTTGGTTTCATTTCCTTCTGCTTTTGGTCAATTTGAAGCTGATCCGCTCGCTTTACCGTCTGCTGAATTTGAGCTACTTTATTTGGTTGCAAGTCTTTCTTCTGCAGATTGCTTAGTTGCTGCTGTTGTTGTTGTTTCAGTAGTTCTTCTTTGGCTAGTTGCTCTGACAGACGTTTAAGAGTAGAAGCTTTCTCAGAGTCACGTTGACAGGATCTGTGGCAGAGTCTTCCACTTTCATAGTGCCTCTCTAACAGATAGATCTTCTGTCTGCAGATATGGCATTTGTCGTCCAGTGTTGATCTCTTGGCAATGACTTCGTTCTCTTTCTACATATCACAAAGAATTTTGTCAAGACAATATACGCCGTGTTCCATAACTACCGAGAACACAAAAATGTTTTTGATTTTTTTATACCCAAGTAATAGTGCGATTCCTTTGATATATGACATGACTTAGCAGGGGCCTATTTGTCATCCATGTTGAAAATTTCAAGAGAATTAGACTTATAATCACTGAGATATTACATTTTGTGCGTGGCACCTAGTAAGGTCTTGAT
>JAQFZF010004460.1:0-10538 GCA_034695365.1 Enchytraeus norvegicus
GAAACTGACGTTAAATTTTAACCTCTTTAGACCTTAAACATAAAATCACAACATACTTTGCCAACAAAATTTGAGACTACGGTCTCCTTCACCCAGCCTTGAATCATCACGGATTTGCCTATCTGGCAAGACTGAGTTTACATTAGTCCAAAGTTTGGTGAGAAAATGTTGTTAAACCATTAGATATTGCAGACTAACAGGTGTCATTGTATGTCCATTATTAACTGATTGATTGATTGATTGATTGATGGATTGATAGGTGGAGAGCAAGGTCAAGGACTCTCATCGTAAGACGGTGACGATGATCCCAGGAGATGGTATTGGTCCAGAGGTCATGGGCAGCGTTAAAGATGTTTTCTCCGCCGCTGGGGTGCCGGTTGATTTTGAAGTCATCATTGCCAGGTTAACAAAATTATATGTTATTTTCTTCTGTCATTGTTTTTTGTTTTCATCTCGATTGCTGAGTTCAGCTTTACAAAAACCTCATCTCTGTGAATGCGCGTCACGCCTTCTTTGCAATAAGCCTCGCAATAATCTTCTAAAATAGAAGACTATTATATACTATGTAAAGATGAAGAAGACTATCAAAGAAGACGAAGAAGGCTATTATATACTATGAATAGTGTGTCATGTTGAGTTACTAATTTTACTAATATATAAATAATTTAATTGCAATTCATTATTAAAACATAATTGTGACCTGATTGACATAATTGTCAGCTTATTTAAATGATTTTCTTTCATAAATAATTGGAAATGATAAAACTGATGTATTGACAGTGAGGTATAGAGTTAAATGGCAGCCAATGTTGCCACTGTTGCTGAGGCGTGCAGACGTAACAAGGTTTTCTATCTTATTGATTTGATTTGATTGATTGATTGATTGATTGATTGATGCACAGTTAGGTACAGAGTGGTCACACAGCCGATGTCGCCACAGTTGTAGAATCGTGCAGTCGTAACAAGGTCTAATTGATTGATTGATTGATGCACAGTGAGGTACAGAGCGGTCACACAGCCGATGTCGCCACTGTGGTAGAGTCCTGCAGAAGGAACAAGGTGTGCCTCAAGGGCATCATCTCAAGTCCTCTGTACTCTGAGGGCGGTCTTCTTCAGACCCTCAACATGAAGATAAGGTTTGTTTCATTCCTTGTTTTTGCAATGCTATGCAGTGAAGATTCAATTATGTCATGTGAATTATGTCGTCCGGGTTATAAATAATATTTTGAAATATGTTTTACTTGAAGGATATAATAGTCAAATTGCTAAATAATAACAATAATTCTTCGAAGGAAGGCCTGGATTTTCATCGAACCACGTTGTCCTTTGAGCTTGAAGTTTGTGCTCTGCCCTGTGCGTACCGAGATCATCAGTAGAGGCTTCCATATATCCATTGGAACAACGATTATATAAATAAATATATAAAATATATAATTATGCCTAATATATATATCTATCAAATATATAAAATAAAGGCAGATATATAAAATATATCTGCCTTTTAGTATTATAGCGGTGTTTTATTTGATATTACTTTTATGCATTTACCAATAATTGTTAAACTTATTCTAACTACAACAATCAATGAATACATAATATAATATATAATGAGAGATGAATATAAATGAATAATATAAATAAATATAAATAAGTATGAGAGAATAAGAAATGAATAAGAGTTTTAAAAAATGCAATAATTGGAACATTGTTAAATAGCATATATATTATGTAATATTTTTTGTCTTTTTGCAGACGATCTCTGGATCTTTTCGCTAACGTGGTGAAGATAAAATCTATAGTGGGATTGAACACGAGGCACGAGAATCTCGACATTATCATTATTCGTGAGTCAACGGAGGGTGAATATAGCGCTCTCGAACACGAGGTTAGAAATTATGTTCTGCTTTTAGTTCTTACTTTTAGATTTCATTCTGCAAAATCTAATGTATGATTACGCCTGATTTATTAAAATAAGTCTGACTAGTGCGGTGAGTCTGGCTATTGCGGTTTTTCTTAATAATATTTATAAGTCTGATATTTGTAAGTCTGTTGCTGTTTAACAGATATCCTATCCCATCCAAGTCTATGCTTTGCTTGCGTCTTGCAGAATATCATTTCGATGATATATAGTTTATATAAGTATTATAAACTTTGCTATGTTTAACATGTCATTAGCGCAGGACAGAATTTAGCACAAAGTTAATGCATAGAATATGAACGAAAGAAAATAATAATATCTGAAGATGCATTGAGATTCCTGAATATAATTGAATTAATTCGCTATAAATTAGCGTAAATTCCTTGAGGATGAATAATTTATTCCTTCTTTGGCAGAAAATTGGAATGGTATTAATTTCTTTTAAAATTTCTCTAGCTTATTCTGTGAACTTCGCATAGATGATGCTTGTTTACGTTAATTTATATATTTTAATGTGTAGAGTGTGCCGGGTGTTGTGGAATCGCTCAAGATCATCACCCGAGCCAACTCAACGCGTATCGCCAAGTTCGCGTTCGAGTACGCTGTGAAGAACGGTCGTAAGAAGGTGACAGCCGTGCACAAGGCAAATATTATGTGAGTGTTTTATAAATGATTTCATTGTAATGCTTTAGATTACTGACTTAATTTAATTTTTAGTTCATCATTTTTTATGTGGCTGTGGTGCGCTAGATAAGGCATGTATTTGTGAGTGGTGCCTTTACTGATGACGGCTGTGTATTCTCGTGCACTTAATTTGCTTGCGCCAATATTTGCACACAATATTTCTATACACTTTCTATTTGCATTGCATATGTATTGCTGTTTGACGTACAAAAAACATATATTCTCTCTCATATTCTGTTTTTTGATTATCTCCCCTTATTAGTTTCTTCTTCTTTTAAGTATCCTGCCGGTTTCCAGAGTTGATGATCATGGTGTACCACTTTTCTCTGTCTGTCGTGCTTCTGATAGCTTAATTAAGATGAAACTGCTTCCTTCAGAATTGATTTTCAATCTACAGTAAAGTACTTTTTGACTTCTTTCTCTACAAACTTTTTAACTATGTAAAAATAGTATCAATAATAGCTTACAGTACTCAAGTTATGTAGTACTTTGCAGATGCACATGGCAGGAATTTTGAAATTGGGTGTCATATTGATTAATCGAGTCCCTCGTTGATTAATTAACGTCCTTGACATCATCCTTGACGTCCCTGACATCTGTGACGTCCCTGACATCATTGACGTTGCTGACATCATCCTTGACGTCCCTGACATCATCCTTGACGTCTCTGACATCATTGACGTCCCTGACATCCTTGACGTCCCTGACATCATTGACGTCCCTGACATCATTGATTAATTGCTTCCATCGTTGATTAATTGACGTCCCTGACATCATCCTTGGATGAGGAAACAGACGTTAAACCTTTATTTTATTTATTTATTTTATTTCAGGAAGCTGGCCGATGGATTGTTTCTGGAATGTTGTGCAGAGACGGCTAAACTCTACCCAACCATCAAGTTTGAGGGAATGATCATAGACAACTGTTGCATGCAGGTTTACTACGAATCTAGAAAACTGAAACCACATTTATCTTATTTTATTTTATAATTTTTATTCCTTTTATTTATTTATCGTGTATTTAACTCACCCTTTTTATAAATATAGTAGCCAATTAGCTTCATAAGCTGTTCACCATATAGGCAGGCACTCTCTCAAAATTAGCTGCCATTGATTATTAATATAGCTGTTATTAATAAAGCAGTATACTAAACAGAACTAACAAAGTTAAAAAAAGCTAGGGAATAAAAATTAATAACAAGTTTAATTCTATTAATTTATATTTGTCAAGTTGGGTTTCAAGAAATTGCTGAATGATCAATCTGTCAATGTTCTGTATGTTTAACGTCAAGCTCAGAAGCTTAGAGCTTCTCTTCAAGACGTCTTGAGTATTACTGGGCCCATTGAGGGCTGTTGCATTTGTTGATTGGTTAGTTCTTTCTACTATCCACTTCTTTTTGCAGTTATCATTGTTTTCTTTTGGATTTTTTCCTTGCTCTTCCAGCGTCAGGTGAGTATTCAAATTTTCCTTTTTTCCGTTTGCTTTCATTTATTTTCGTTTGCTGAATGCCTTTTGCTGAATGCCTTTTGCTGAATTGCTGAATGACTCGATTTTGCATATATTGGATGCTTAAAGAACTATATATTTGTGGTGTTTATGTAGTCTGTATTTATGTATTTTGTATGTAACAGCAGTAGGTATATAACCCGCATCAATTTGATGTAATGGTATTATTTAACCTCTGGTAACATCGTGGATAACCAATGATTGATTGATTGATTGATTGATTGATTGTTACAGCTTGTATCTAACCCACACCAGTTTGATGTGATGGTAATGCCCAACCTGTACGGTAACATTGTTGACAACCTAGCCGCCGGTCTGGTGGGAGGAGCCGGTGTAGTGCCGGGTGAAAGCTTTAGCTATGATGTAGCTGTGTTCGAACCGGTTTGTGCTGTTTTTGCTTCTTTTATTCTATTTCATATTTGAAATATAGATTCTACCATTGTAGGACTGATTCTTAATCAGTTACTGTCGTATGCTGTCAGGGACGTCCCTGATATCGTCGTCAGATGATGAACCGGACGTTAAATATTTATTTGATTTGATGTGATTAATGTATAAATGTCGAGACGTTAAAGGACAGCAGAGGTTGGAGAACCAGTCTAGTCAAGCTTCTTTTAGAAGTTGTGATAAAATGGCTGTGGCACTTGACTGACCAGGCTACTCTACCCATCACTGTTCCACGACTTGGATAAGAGTGGCTATATAAAAGTTACTGACTGATTGATTGATTGATTGTCATATGAACAGAGCTGAATTTTAAGGAACAAAGTAAGGATCACACAAAGGATCAAAGATCAAATTTGTTATTACACAGTTCACTTATAAACAATACAGTTCTCACATAATACGGGTGTTTCTTTCCTGATATAGTCGTCAGATGTCATGATGAATTAGACGTTACACCGTTATTTGATTTGATTTGATGTTTTAGGGAGCGAGACACGCATTTGCAGAGAGTGCAGGAAAGAATCAGGCGAACCCAACCGCCTTCCTGCTGTGTGCTGCCAACATGCTGAGTCATCTCAACCTGGAGAAATATGCCGAGAACATCCGCCATGCTGTGGAGAACACTGTGAAAGCCGGAAAAGTAAGTGGTTTAAAGTGATTCAAAGAGCTTCTGAGACTATGTTAAGTGTGCGCTTATAATCAAAATAGTTTATTTGTTTGATTGAAATCGTCGTAATCTTCTTGTGCATTTGTGCTTTGTGTCTTAACTAACTATTGTGCATATTTATTTTGTGTGTAGATTTGAAGAATGAATCCGAGGTTGGATCGTGCAAACACAAGAATAGACCAACCGAAAGCTGCATATGTCTCGGAGAAGCCGACTAATGCAGTCACTGTTTAAGGATGCCCTCAGAATGCCAAGTTATATCCAAAAATAATATGGCATACAAATTCTGCAGTTGTATGCCATGGACCAGCTGCTTGGCAGTGCACTGAGAGAGAGGTCTGCGGTTGTCAGATAGAACTGAAATAAATGAATATTTGTTAATATTTTGTATACCTCTATTTTGCAGGAACATACAATTGATTCGATTAATCAATATAATACATTAGCTCATACTACAACTGATAGACAAACTGAGAACTGTGCGTGTTTGTTAGAGGCAACTAACGCAGACTAATGCAGTGACCTGACTTATGGGCATAAGCAATTACTTCTGTGTAAATCAAATTAGCAGAGGTCCTGCCACTTCGGTTGTGGCCTATGGCAGGCTAGGCTACTTTTTTCTTCACTCTTCATGAGCGAATCTGAGACTTAGTTACGAGTGCACTATCTAAAAGTAGTTGATTGATTGATTGATCGATTAAACAACTCCGTGTTTTTGTTGTTCAGATTCGCACTGTGGACATGGGTGGCTATGGAACTAGATCGGACTTTACTATTGAGGTCATCAAAAATCTGAGACACTGAGCTACAGACTAGAGATCTATATCAAGAATGGATGATCTAGGATCTGTAATCTATGTCGCTGCAATGTTTCTACAATATTTGGAAAATAGGATGAGATTTTTAGATAAGTAATTGATACAGATGTTGCTGATATTTTTAGTGCCTAATTTTCAAGACTGTAACCACTAATTATTATGCAATATGTAACACACTAAACTTAGGCAAATGAAAATAATTGAGTGTGTCTGTGAAATAAATTATATCTAAAAGACGATAAAATAATTTGTGATTTTTCCCCCTCCACATGTATTTGAATGATGATTTGCCAATGTAGTAATTTCAAGTTTTTTCTTACATACTGTTAATTTATCATTTTCCCATCATGTTATTCAATCATGGTGATGGTGGTTAAATTTAGGTGGAACAAAGTGGAACGCTGTTCCAGGGGCCAGTAAAGAATAGCCATCAGCATTCCGGGGCACAGAAAGAAATTACCATTAGCGTTCAGGGGTGATGGGGCTTTTGAACATTTAACAGCTCCAGGGTCCGTTGATTTCCAATCTAACCACTGGTGGTGGTAAGAGTTCGATATAATTGCAGATGTTTCATTGCGCTGTTATGCAGTGGTAATGGATTTCAGAAAAATACAGATGTAATAAATGTTATTAATAATATCCTGCTGTTTGGTATTCTCATTAAAATCGTGTTACCTTTTTGTATGCCTCTCCCATACTGTCTATGCATTTGATATTTTTTTAAATTTTATAGTGATATTTTATTATTCTATGCATCATACTGGATTTCTAGAATTAACTTACGTAGTTTTTATTTGATTGTATCTCTGCATATTTACTATTAGGAACACTGTTTTAATAGTATTAACTGTTCTTTCTTAATGCCTTGGGTGGTAAACGACCCTGGGATGACAAATAAGATCAAATAGATTTTATTACATTAAGAAAAAAGTATATAGATATCAAACAAAAACTCTCTTTAAATTTGCAGAATGTGATCCATTTACCTGTTAAAATTTCAGCACTTGTCGAGATACAGTTTGGCTTAGATAATCATGCTCATTTGATGCGGCGATCAGAAAGCTAAACACTTATCAGTAATTAATTATTTACTTAATTTTGGCTTAGGCTTTGTTGTATTTAAATCTTCTAGTCTTACTGTGTAATAATTTTATTTTAAATTCAAATTGCATTTACTGGTTTTTGAAAATTTAAATCGACTTTTGAATTGACTATCTTTCTGAGTTAGACTAATTTTTGTGTGATTGTCTTTCTTGTAAGTTACTTTATTTTTTGTTTTTTAGTAATAATCATATCTGCTAACTTTAATGACGTAATTTCATTGCTAATCCACCCTGACTGATTTGTAGCAAATATTTTTATACCAGCCTATAATGCTCTATTTATGCTCTATTTATATCAGTAGGTAGCTTTTAATTAAGGCTGGTGCTCCCTATCTCTCATATTTGCAGATATTTATTTAACTGGGATTGTTGTTGAATTTGTTAAGTAATATTTTTGGTTAATTTATTTCTAATTATTTTGTACTGTATTTGTTATACCTATTAAACGGTCGATGTTATTTAATGCTGTAGTTTCTCTGTAACTTACACTAGGCTTATTCTATTGATTAGTCTAGGCCTAATGGAATTGTTGGAGGGACTCTGTAGTCTATTGCCAGCACTGCAGCCTTTGAATTTTGAAGTCGCAGGTTCAATGCCCAATTTTGGAGACCCCTGAGTTGCATGCTCCATTGCTATAAAGCATTGCTCAGTTGCTGTACATTTAGACGCGATTGCAGCTGATTGTATTATGAAATGAATCCTGGCTATCTCGCCATCTGGCGAGATCAATAGTTTACGCTATGATTATGGATTTGTTGACTGATTGATTGACTGACTCATGAATTGATTTATTGATTGATTAACCTCCTCCATTAGATATGTTAATGCAGTGTTATTCCTGATGCAAAGCAATATAAAACTATTACCAAATAGATTTCTCTAGAAACCTATAGGCTTTAAATCTATACGTTTTTCTTGTTCATCAACTTCGGGGCTCTAGATAGGCGAGGCTTAAAAGAGGCATGGCCTCCCGTCCCCCCCCCCGTCCCCCTTTATTTGAAAATATTACAATGTGGGCCATTCAAATATATACCAATTGTGGACCTATGGCCCCCCTCGATTAGCCTCGTTTTAACCTGACCTCCTGGAAAAGAAAATAAGTGAAAGAAGTCACAGATAATAAATGTTGTCTTGATAGTTGAGCACTAAAAAAATTGATCCGCAACTGCAGGCTTTGTTAGTGGTTTCTGGTTTTACAGGCTTGTGCCAGTGGTGGGATTAATGTTCAACAGCTTGACGAATTGCAAATACTGCCGCCATTTTCTGCATATATTTGCCACTAGAAATATGAGACTCGCTTATGAAGAATACGCAATAAAGGTAACCATAAAAATTGTTTTGGTAAGCTTAGGCCTATTTCACCCCACAAAAATTGTCGATCCGCCACTAGGTGTAATTTAATGATTTCCTACTGTGATTAACGACTTGCCATTCGCCAATACTGCAGACAGTTTTGCGGCTAAATGCCACTAGAAATATGAAAGTCGCTTAATTACTATTAAGTTACTAATTCCCGAGTGGGTTCGGGAAAATTGAGAATTGATCCCACCGACAACTGCATGTGTTCGTAAGAGGCTACTGAAGCGGATACGGCAGTGGAGAGTTGATGGCTGTATGGCTATGATTTCTGTATAATGGACCAATTGGTCACTCAAATTCCAATCTGCAGAGGTTTAGGCTGCCACATCGGTTGTGGCGCTTTGCTCCATGGCTACTTGGCTCTCCATTGTCCATTATATGGGTTTTAAACAAGCATCTGATGCTCCTTGACCCTTTAGATGTTATGTTATGTTAACAAAATGTTGTAAAACTCAGTTATCTGTACAAAAGCCTTAGGCTTCACTGTGGTCCATTGTAAACCAACGTTCTGCACGTTTCTTTGACATCGACATTGCATAATAGGAGTAATTCCTATGATAATAGATTCTGATGTCGTAAAACTCGTGGTATCAATTTTCTGCAGGTTGCTTGGTCGCCTTCTGCCGTTAGAACAGGTGTTGTAAAACGGCGACTATATCAACTTTATTGTGAAACATGAATACCTGTTAACAGCTCAGGCTAATTAGACCAAATATAGGCCTAACCCGGACAAAAGTCAGGACAAGCTGAAAATCGGCACAGAGATAGGTATTTACCTATAGAATAACATTTCCGAACTCCCCAAAAATCCCTGCATTGGAAAATCCGCCATCTTGGATTTTCCAATATGGCGGCTGACAAATAAAAAATGTCATGTTTCATCGCAACCAAGCGTCCAATCACCTTCATTGAAGCACAAAACCTGACAGACACAGACGTGAATCCAGGTGGTTCACCTAGATCCGCTATGTAGTTGTCGCATATGGTGCCGAAGGCACCATCGGCGACGGTAAAACCACATTTAGTACGCTAATTTTGTCTCACTTCCAGATTTCCGATCGACTTCAAATTTTGCACACATATGTAATTCAGATAACAATATAATATTTTCATTTTGATGATCTGATGGTGCCGAAGGATCCATCAGCGACGTGCAGAACATATTTGCAAACCAACTATGACACACTTCCATATTTCCGATCGACTTCAAATTTTGCACACGTGTACTTTAAAAACAATACAATATTTTCATTTGGACGATTTGATGGTGCCAAATGAATCATCATTGACAGGGAAAAACATATTTATGCTGAAAGCTAACTTTGATGCACTTTCATGTTTCTGATTCACTTCACATGTTGCACATAATTATAATATAAAGTATACGAGTTCAGAATACAGAAAACTATCTTCATATCGGCAGTCTGAGAGTACCCAATGCATCGTCAGTTGGAGGTAAAAGTTATTGCGCACTACACGGTATTAAAGAATTTAGATTAAAAACAAGGCTTTAGGTAAAGCTTCTATTGAGATGCACTTTTGCAGGTTAAAAGTAATTTTTATAACATCCTTACAATCAATAGGTATTACAATAGGTATTCCAACAATTCACCCGCATAACAAAGAAATAAAGCATGGGGCGTTAATTTTAAAAAAAGATTTGACTATCTACGACTTAATTGAATAGCCTTGACCACAGCACACATGCCCGTTAGGAAGGAAGCCGTGGGTTTTTCTGCATGCAGTCTCATGTGTGTCTCAGAGTATCATTGTAATACAGCTCTCTAAATAGCTGCTCGCCTCCGTAAAATTATATAGCACAATGCCATAGGCTAATATTGCTGCTCGAAATAATCGGTGCCAGCAAAATAGGCTCTATCATAATGGACTAAAGTTGTACCATAGTATTTGATGATTCGCAAACATTGAGTACTTCATGATAGTTGGAAGCAGTATTGAGATTGTCAATCATTTCAATTTTCAGGGATCCACTATAGAAATAATAAATGATTTCACAAAGGAAATCGGGAGCAGA
>JAQFZF010004461.1:0-10537 GCA_034695365.1 Enchytraeus norvegicus
ATTCTGAAATGAGGAGGAAAAGTGCCTCTGAAGAGGATATTGATAAGAAAGATCAATCAAATTCTGATAAAAGGAATCCACCTACCATGAAAAACTATTCCAGTAATGTCCTTAGCGAACCATGTGCCATTGAAAAAGATCACCAAAGCGAATCCACTTGTGAAGCTAACGATAAGTCAGCTGTGAACCAGAACCATCCAATCTCCTCACGGCGAAATGGATCAACCCAATCATCGAGTGAACTCAGATCCTCTGTGTTTGATCCAGAAGTAGACAAAGCCGCTACCGAGATGACCACCATCGTTCCTGTGGGAAAAACTGTTGAAACGAATGCTAACGCATTTCTGGCAAACAAACGAAAACGCGAGGCCCGACGTAAGCGGCGAACCAACACCCTATTGGTCCTGATCGCAGTGATCTTCGCAGCAAGCTGGATGCCTCTCAATCTAGCCAATATTCTGGTGGATTTCCAAGAAGATTTAATCAAATCACTAGAAACTCATATAAACAATCTACTGTTCCCAGTCTGCCATCTGATAGTATTATGTTCAGCTTGTATTAATCCACTGTTATACGGCTGGCTGAATGACAATTTCCGGCGAGAATTTATGCGCGTCCTAAGTTGCTCCAGTTTAGTGCACGCGCTGGCTCCCAGACTCGCTTGTTGTTCACGATGTGCTCGAGCACTGGATGCAGGACCGGTTTATTGCTGTTGCGGATATGCCGTTTGTTGTTCGGAGTCCCAGGAACTGGAAAATCGAGGTGGATGCTGTCCGTGCAGGAGAAGTCACGTGTTTGATGGAAGAAATCCGGGAGATGAGAATGGAAGAGGGTTCAGATCTAAGGCGGTTATTACTTCCTGTCCTTCCGCAACATTTGAAATGATTTCCAAGCGTCCATCTCGCCTGTAATTTAGTAAATTCACAGAACAAGTATTGCATCTAATTTCTTTAAAGTTCTTGTCATACTCAGAAGAGAGCGTATAGACAAAGGAGCTGATCCCCAACTAAGCGACACAGCACACAGGTAACCACTGTCATAAATCTGACGATGAAATCGCCGCCGTTCTCAGAATCGTAAGTCAGACCTGTGTCCTTCAGCAACATCTGAAATAACTTGCAAGGGTTCATCTCGTCTGTAATTTAGTGAATTCACAGAACAGTATTACATCTTGCCTACATGTAATATAGGCCTACTAATGATCTATTTTCATAAATTACGCGCCTAGGGTCGCTACGTCATTATATCTGATAAACGTGACTTATTTGCTGATCGCTCTTTGGTTACTTTGAATGCTGCAGGTTTAGTAACTGACCAATAAGCGAGCAGAAAATTAGTCACGTGATCGGATATGATGACGTAGCAACTCTAGGCGCGAAATATATGAAAATAACTCATTATCATTACACGTGTACTCGTAGTATCATATAACTATTTTTTATTGCAACTAGAATTTCGCAATTCGATATCATTCAATCAGATTAGCTCCAAGCTCACATGGAACGTAATTTATTTCTAACAGTGCGGATATTTGCATCGAAGTGTATTAGATGAAAATTCGTGACCAATTTTTTTGTTTTGTGATCATTGTCTTGTGGGAATAGACAAAGCAGCTGTATGCTTGTCTAGTGAGACTGGACAAAGAACCCAAAGTGTTAATTATATATACAGGGTGAGTTTAAAAAAATCTTTGTCAAAACTCAAGATATTTTAAAAATATTTTCAGGATGTATAGAGGAGGCTTTTCCACATCTAGCTCCAAATTTTGTCGAAAAATATTAATTATTAAAAAAGTTACAGAGTTTTTACGAAAAAAGTAAAAAAGACATATTAACATAGCTTATTCAATTGCCATATGGTACAATATGGATCGTTGGTTGTTGGTTGGTTTAAAATTCTAAAAATTTTTGCATATTGCTTTTACACGTGACAACCGCACATGTTTGACATACTATTTCGCTAGGTGGCGAAATTATTATTATTATTTTTTTTTAAATTTATTTTTTTTGCCCTCCACTCCTGATTTAGTGCTCTTAGCCTTTTAGACTGAACACTGTGTCTCTCAAGTATTTTGTCCCAGACGTGGTATTCCAGAGTTTTGAGCTCACGTGAGTTTGGTGGCCACTCATCCTTCTTGATGAACTCCGGACTATGCTGTTCGATCCATACTGTACCATATGGCTATTGAATAAGCTATGTTAATATGTTTCTTTGACTTTATCCGTAGAAACTCTGTAACTTTCTAATAATTAATATTTTTCGACCAAATTTGAAGCTTAGATGTGGAGAAACCTCCTCTATATATCCTGATAATATTTGTAAAATATCTTGAGTTTTGACAAAGTTATTTAGATTTTACCCGTGTTTTTTTTTAAACTCACCCTGTACATGTAGAATTTTAGACCTAATACACACTTGACAGAGATGACAAAAACTGTAAGTATTTTTAATTGACTGTCCCTGACATCGCCTGCGGGTGAGGAACCGGAATTTAAATCCTCATTGTATTGTATTGTATTGTAATAGTACTACAGGAATTACCAGCAAGTATTGTTAATATGACTGTATACATTATCATCATTTTGTAATATTGTGAGAATACTAGATTGTAAATCTAAACATGATATTATGTTGAAGAATGAACATCAGGCAGTCAAATATTGCTTGTTTTGCAATTAAAAATTCAACTAAAATTTAAAAAGGGGCTCAGACTTCTTAAAAAATCATCTACAGATCAGCTGAGTTCCAATAATTGTCCCGTTTATTAATTCCTTGTAATATCCTATTTTGAAATTATAATGTTGTTATAGCGTTTATGCTTCGACAGTTCCTAAAAAATGATAAATAAATTGATAACAAATATAACAATCATAATGATCAATCAATCAATGAGAATTAAACGTCCGGTTCCTCCCCCGAAGGCGATGTCAGAGACGTCAATAAATCTATCATTTTGGTCACTACAGGATAGAGCACTTAAAATTCTACTAAGCTACAAAATATTTGTAAGGTGTGAATATTTTAATGCTCTCCAAAGAGTCATTGGTCAAGCCGATCCTACAAATTGAAAGTTCACACTACATGTAGAACATTGTTTGCTAAATAAACTAAGCGTTCTTTTGAACACTGCCTAACAGGTTTCTTAAGAAAACGTAAAGAAAAACGAATTGCAATATTAAAAAAAATTAGAGTTAGCTCACTTGTATGCTATTCCATGATATTAGATATTGATTAAAATGTCACTTGTATTTAATTAATTTTTATAAGTCGATTTTAAGTAAATATTGATTTATTAATAGATTTATGGAGAAGTCCAGTTAGAAATACAGAGCTCTCGTCTGATATTTCCACTAGGCATCAATACGGACGTTAATCTGTATATATCCATGATATAATTTTTCCGCTATTCAGCTGCGTTATAGCCTATGCGATGTAAAAAAAAGGATATGAAAATGTTAATACTTGTTACAACACATATAATAAGATCTAGTGATGAAATTTGAAATGCTAATATCAAACAGTATTATGGCCATTCAGTCCTTCAAGAAATTGTGAATATTTAGCCTGTAACTGTACAATTAAGCGATATTGCAGAGTCCTCTTGCATAGCAAACAGTCAAAACACAACGGAACCAGCCTTAATTAACATATGACTTACTTCATTGACTGTACAAATGTTTATAATTCGATTTGCATTTCAATAAATCAGGTGAATCCTGCGGCGAGTCTGAGCCGAAAACAATAGAAATCTCTGCTTTTAATTTTATTTCTCTCTGATCTATAAAATGATTAATGTGATTTATTCATCACATGCAAATTCTTCTCCCAAAGTGTGCTCCAATTTTTTGCAATATTTTTCGCAGCATAGCTCATCATTATAATCGACTGTATAAAATTAGCAAATGGGCATACTCTGAATATATTAGCAATATTTACATTCCATAAAATCATATTATGTTACATTCACAGTGATTAATTGAAGCTTTACCATTATTAAAGGTAAAGGTATACCATAGATAAGAATTGATCCCTTGATTTCGAAGCTGATCCAGTTTCAAAGCGCTTCAGCACACAGGTGACAATTATCATTATTCTTTCTATATAACCTAGACCCCTTGCACTAAAGTATGCATTTGACAATTTTAGTAGCTTATCGGAATAGCGAGTGGCTTTCTATATTGGGGCGACATAGGAAATTTTTCAAGATTTGTAGCCTATATGCCGCTTATTAAGAAAAAGCAATACATCCTATCAACTTTATTTTAATATAAATTAGTTAAAGTAGTGATAACATGAAAATTGAATGGGACATAACATGAATGAGTATTGTGCCAAGACGTTGCATTACGTCTTGAGCACGATTTTAATATCTGACTAAAAATAAGGCTAAAGCCGAATTTAACGTCAGTTTCATCTCACGAAAGGGATATCATTGACTGGCCGAATTGCTAGTCGTTGGTTGATATTTTGACAGTCATTAATCATTTAATTATGCATCAGTACTTTAAGCTCAAACTGCCAACCACCCAACAAACATGAGAACTGTAACACGGATTTTTTCCCAACCTAACTTGACTAATAATTATTGTATAGATCGATGTTTATAAAATATCGAGGCCTTAATAATTATAAAGAAAGGCTCTGCCACTTGATAAACTTGCCCGCGGCATATTTTGTACTTTCTAATTGTAAGTTTATAACCTTTTCATTTCGTATCTCAGCAGATAATAATAATAATAGTGAGATCTATCGGCCATTATTATTAATCACACCTCGTTAAATTGGGTATCTTACCTCAATGGAGATCTATAGATCTGCTTTTAGAATTGTCTATTTTGAGCAACGTAAATATTTTCTAAATATTTATGATAGATAGATAGATAGATAAATAGTTGCAATCAACACAAATAATTATGGTTGATATTATTAGAGATGCTTCTGATATCATACGACGACGATATATCTCGACTACCGCACTTCAGTGCAATCATTGCAATGTTTATTATATACCCAAGGCCAACGTTATGCACTATCATGATAATTTAATGTAAACCTCTCGTCCCTGATGTAGCCGTTCGGCCACGAAATTGACGTTAAATTAAGCTTTAGCATGTTTTCTACTAGACTTTCTCTCTCTAGTGCACTGCCAAATGGCAGGTCCAAGGTACATACAGTATTTTGAAACACAGTCTGCTATACCGCTCACTAATGAGCACTTCATCGATCATCAAGTTGATCCCTTCAAAGAGGCCTTGCCTTTACCACACCAAAAATGTAACTTTTTTTCATTGGAATATATATATTCTGACTTCCGAGGTGGTTTCCCTTTACCTTCCTCAGTAAGAAAATATCTGCGTTAGTCTAGTCGGCTTTTACGAAACATGTGCAGTTTTCAGTGGGTCTATTCTCAAGTTTCCCGGAACCAGCACAGGAAGACTAGAGTGCAATACTAGACTATAGATTGTAATAATAATTCTAAATCAAGAATATTATATAATTAACGACATCTTGCTTATGCTCAACACTCACATTTATTTTAATTTAAAGAAATATCGATGTCTTTTTTATAGTTTATATGTTAAACTTATTTTCAATAAGCTCTTCTTATTTACAAAAGGGCTAGTAAGTTACAATTATTGCGCATCTATTGAATTATTTCACGTCAAATCAATTTACGTAAATTTATATAATTTTTTAGCAAGGAAACATTATGGATTCTGATATATTCTCCGTTGCCTTTTTCATCATTTTCGTTAGTCGCTTCTTGAGAAAACACATGCAGCTTTTGGTTAGACTATTCTCAATTTAATGGATCCAACAATGGATATATGGGTTTAACTGAAGTAGCATAGCATGCATGACTTTAGGCATGTGAATAAGCAGGTTCTCAATAGAACTTTGTAACATCAATCAATTAATAAATCAATAGAAAGGTATAGGTTGTGTGCCATGTTCGTTACCAAACGTAGCTGATCCCGACCGTAATGTTTCCTTGCTAAGAGATTTCAGTAAACAGGTGACCTAGTCATTAATCTGACGGTGAGGTCGCCAGCCCCACTCTTTACAATCCTATTTTGCAATTGGATTATATACGCCAGGCCTGTGGTAACCTTCGCAATCTTCGGAGGTAGTCACCTACTACGTACTATTTGCACCCAATTATCCGACATACGTAGAGATGGTGGGCTTGGTTGGCCCCAATAAGTAACCTATAATGCGCCGCTATATATCCACTCTGTGAAATACCACAGTAGCTTCAAATTAACAATGGAGAGTCAAGTAGCTAATTGACTCCACAAAAAAAGTTGCATTAGTCACATGACAACTAAACCTCTCCACTGAAATATTTTGTGTTCGTCGGCTCTTACGAAACACTTGCAGTTCTTGCTTGGTCTATTAACAAGGTTCCCGGACCCAACACGGATCTATCCAGCTTCTACACTACGTACAGTAGATTCTATAAAAAAAGATAGATGTCCAGATTGAAGTACACTACAACAATAAAGAGTAGTGATCGACCGAATCTAGTTTTTCGTCTTTTAGCCATTTTTATTGTGATTTTTTCGGCCGTAGTTTTTTTTGGTTTTTTATTTATCGGTCAAAGAAGAAATTGTCCCTTTCTTCTTCGATTGATAGAAATATTGACTTTTTCGATTTTGTATTTTTCGGGTGAAATATAAATCTTTTCGGTCGACCTCTATATACAGAGCTTTAAAGCTACTGCCAAGATTTGAAGTTAAAAACAAGATTTGAAACAACTACTTACAACATCAACGCCATTTAATACCTAAAATTGTCTGTTTAATTAATTTTTCATCTAATAACGGAGCACAGTGACTGTTTACTAAATTAATCAATCCTACCAAAAACATCAAAGGTGCTGATGATCGATAATGAGGGTCGAATTTACAATACCATGAGCATTAAATTCCCGATTCCACACCCGAACGCGATGTCAGGGACGTGGGAATTAACAATATTGTCGGTCATAAGATAGATCTTGAGGGCTTGTGAATATTGACAAAGGTGTATGAAATTCATTGATTAAATAATAGTAAATACCCTTTTTTATCTAATTATATAATTTTTCATAACTAAATACGGTAATATACAAGCATGCATTTATTTCAGAGGCCTATAATTTGTAAGTGACATATTTTTTTAGTAAGCTCAATCACATTTCATTAATTGTTTAATATAAATAATTAAATCCAAGCTTATCTAGATATTTATAATTTCTAGGATTATTGCATATACACGTACTTATCATATACTTGTATGATGTTTATCAATTAATCAATCAATGAGGATTAACGTCCGGTTTCTCACCCGAAGGCGATGTCATGGACGTCAAATATTTAATCGATACGTACAACATTCATGTCGCTAACACTTGGTCAAGTGAATATTATGAGCACAAAATTACAACACATAGACGACAAAATGTGTTGTCTGTATTTACAATATTCACAACAATTAATTTGTGCTAACTCACTCACACGTCAATAATACAACAGGAAATTATTTTCTGCTTTGTTACAAAATCCTGTAGTATTTTTCTTTCATCATTATGGATCCAGATAGAACAATATACATTTACTTCAAATTTGAAACTTACATAAGACTTTTTGCTACCTTTTGATTGCGCTCATAGTCCGAATTTCTGCTAATATAAGATAGATGTAGTTTCATGACAAAGATTTAAACTTACTTAATTTAATTCATACTAAATTCGTATTGATTTCATTGCTGGGGATTGCTGTATCAAATTTGTTTTGAAACTATTGAAAATAGGTATGTAATAAATAATGATCATAATGAAACTAAAGTATATGAGGTAAGTATAATTGCGTAAGTTATTAAATTAATGGTCGTACGGTAAAACCGACGTATTAACTGTAGATACTATAATTGTACAGTATAGCTGGAAATTTAACTCATTATAACCGTATAGCCAATACATTAGGTGACAACGATAATTATGCCAGAATAAGACGTTGATACAACAATAAATAATTCCTAAACATAAACAACTCGACAAAAAATAAATAAATCGGCACAGACCGTATTTACATACACACATATGCAAGAAAATACTTTTTGCAATACTGAAACGATTATGTTAAGCAAATAGATGACGTATTTAAGCATTTCAAGCAAAAAGCACTTATCACATTATCTCAGTAGCAAATAATCAGGGGCGACCAACCCATATAGCTGCTGGCTTAAATTACGCCAACTAAAGAATTGGGGGAGGGGGAAAAATTTTCTGGACGAAATTCAAAAATATTTTGGTAGGGGGAGATGAAATTTGAGGGGGGAAAGGGCCGCTATGGTGATTAATTTTGAGCCAATTTATTGGGTCAAAATTGTGGGGGATGGACGACCCCGCAAATAATAATGCATGCAATTGCATCGAGTAACATTCTGTTGCATAATTACATGCGCATTATTCATAGTAAATACTAGAGAAAAACTTTACACCGACAGCCATAATAATAATTACCGCAGTAGTATTCGAGATTCAGAAAGTCTACACGAATAGCTCATTAAAATGCATATTTGTACATTGTTCAAGAAACACTTATTAATCCACCTACTCAGTATTCTATGGGCCGGTCATATGCAAAATCCCCATATACAGTCAACTATCTCGTTCATTAATGAGCACACCATCAACGAACCCAACAAATCGGTCTCAATATAAAGACATTGTTGTTACTTCACCTGAAATGATGTTCAAGGACAAATTCTGGTTTCCAAAGTAGTTCTTAATTGCCTTCCTAAGTGTCTGCGTTCTTCAGCTTTTACGAAATACGTGCAGTTTCGGTTGGTCTATTCTCAAATTCCCGGACCCAACACGGGAGTACTTATTATGTGATTCTAAAAGAGATCCGTTTATTCATCCTTCGGTGATATCAATACATTAATAAAATGTGTTAAACATTAATTAAAATATATTAATACATAAATCAAATGTATTGAACATTAATTTATATGTACTAACTTCCAACAAGCGTCTGACAAAGAAAAAAATAATAATTATGAGACTAATAATAATTATAATCAATAATATTGGTTAATTTTTCCGTCCTTCATCCACTAATAATATCCAGAGATTTCCAAAAAATATCCTAAAGATATTATGTTATGAAGAATTATTATCATAATAATTCACCTAGCTAAGTGGCGCTAACCCCCTCCCCCTCCTGAAAATGGGGGGTTTCAAACCCCCAAGTATTTTCCAGGGAGATCGATCTCCATTGGTAGACGCCACTGACCTAGCTAGTAGCATTTCAATCATTCACCAAACTACAAGAAATATCAATTTAATCAAATTGTCAAAAGAGAGTTTAGTTCAAGTAAACATATTGATTCATGCTGATATTTACTGAAATATTGAGTTTCATTTATTAAGCTAAATATATATCTACAGCAACACTTGGAGATCAAAAGCAGATAATATATATTAGATAAAACCGTCATTTATCCATTCTAGCTATTTAATGCTTAATTCAAAGTATGTCGTACTAAATGTTTGTACCACGGCGCACCGACTAACACATTGTGCTTTGAATTTGATGTCCCTTTCATCATCCAAGTTACAAGTATGATGTTGTTGCTATTTACATTTCAAATATCGTCTCAATTGCTATACCGAGATGCTACGAATATGGCTTGTGGATATAATTGACGTACTTTTCTTCAGTAAAGAACGATATTGGTGACATGATCTTTATCATCATCAATAGCACATCAAATGTTGCATCAAAAAAAGTATGCAGTTGGCATGACTATGTATTTCACGTTCGTATTCAAGTATGTCATTATTGATGTTTTACCAACATCGCAAATATTTTTGCCAAATGTTGACTACGGAGAGCCGAATCTTGTGTTTAGAATTAAACGACTGTTGAAATGTCGTATCAAATAAATGTTAAAACTGGACTGACGCAAGTATTTCACGTTCGTTTCGTCGTTCAACAACGTCATCAGTGTCACTTAGTCTACGTCACAAATGTCGTGCCAGATGTTGTACCACGGAGATATGAACACAAGTCTTGTCCGGCCAGAGCTACGGAGCTGATCCCCAACTTGGCCGCTTGCCAACTGATCAGGTGTAATGACCTCATACACATCTTCGTCTTTTAGTACATAGGTTGTGCGATAGTTGTACGAATGATACACCGCTGTGACGTCACCGGAAAGCGTCCCAGTGACGTCATAGAGATCGGTAAATAGTCGTTTGATGGGACAGGATGTTGACACTTTGTTAACTCCGCCAATTTCTCTTGCGTCCACCATCCATACCTAAACAATTCCAATAAATAACTGAAACTAAAAATATGTCTAATTTTCAAATTATTTAGAGAAATTTATCTGATAAATTCTAGTCATTTAATAATAATAATAATAATATATTTCGAGGCATTACTATCAGCCCTTTGCTATCGAAAGTGTTTGAACACAGTATATTATTTCTATTCGGAAAGCATTTAACATCCAATGAACGACAACTTGGATTTAAAGAAAAGTT
>JAQFZF010004462.1:0-10535 GCA_034695365.1 Enchytraeus norvegicus
CCCCCCCCCCCCCAAAAAAATTTGGCTCGCTCCGCTTGCAACGTTAGTCATAAAGCGTTTAAATATTGCGCGCAGAGCAAGAATTGTGGCAGAGAAAGCAAATCTTACATTCGACCGTTACACTTTGCTAAGGATAATCCTAACAAAAGTTCCAAATGTGTATTTTAATTCATGAAATATGCAGACATTTTAAAATCGAAGGGAAAAATCGAACTGGGGGTCAAATCCGACCCCCACCCAGTTCACTTTTTTTGCTCTTAACTGGGGGGGGGGCTGAAAACTTAACTGGGGGACTCAACCCCCCACCCCCCCCCCCCAGCAATTCGCACCCTAAGAATAATTGTTTTCATTTCATTCTGTTCTTCAAAATTAAAAAAATTGAGCCCTCCCAACATTTTTTCCTTGGCGCGCTCCTGGTTTTTTTTGCTTTCTCTCCCTGTACGCACTACCCGGATGGTGGCTGACCGCGCTTTATGCGCAACCCCGGTGGGGATCGGCGATGCTTTACGCGCAGCCCCGGTGGTGACGTAACCCGAGCCAGGGCTCAGCCCCCTTTAGCCCCCCCGGAACCTTTGGTCTAGAACTGGCACTGCATTCGCCTAGAATGATGAGTGCCCACCAAACACTGCCTAACGGCAGGTCCAACTGAATAACTTATTTTCTTGGAGACAATTTTCATTTCTGAGGGGTCTCCTTAACCAGTTAGTCGTCTTCTACGAAACACGTGCAACTTTCGGTTGGTCTATTCTAATATTTGCCGGATCAAGCACGGCTCAGATAGAATCTATATATTATATTTAATTCAAAACTACCCACAAGGACATAAGTCTAACAATCAGAGAGGTCGCAGCAGTGATCTAGCTAGGAGTCTCTAGCTGCCCAACTCTCAAATACAATGTTTATAAGAAATAACAGTAGGCCTTTAGATGCCTGTGTAACTAAGCAAATAAACGAAGACAGGAGTTCTGCCGTTTGCTTCTAGAAATAGCCTAGAGAGTAAAGCAACTTCTTGACGGCAAACAGTATTATGAAGCTAAGAATCAAATATTGAACTCATACAGTGGGTAGTGAAAGCGAAAGCACTCAAGAAAGAATGCACCTACAGCAAGTTACCTGGGTCTGAACTCATGAGTGCACCTCCACATTCGAACAGCTGACTGCAGCCTTACAACCAGACCCTGTCTGTACCGTATCTTATTCCTTACTGTACACAGTCAAACAAATTAGCCTACAAGTTCATTTCAATACATTCAATTATTTTCCAAAGAAATAGCGATACTATTTATCCTTATAATTATAAGAATAAATAGGCCTACGTGATTGAATTGTGTTATTATATCTCACACTAAAAATGCCAGATTTCAGAATTAATTGATCGAATGAACTCACACAAAATAATAAATGTCATTTTAAA
Source organism: Enchytraeus norvegicus (assembly GCA_034695365.1). Classification (NCBI taxonomy): domain Eukaryota; kingdom Metazoa; phylum Annelida; class Clitellata; order Enchytraeida; family Enchytraeidae; genus Enchytraeus; species Enchytraeus norvegicus. The sequence goes on from JAQFZF010004462.1 coordinate 1,415, forward strand.
CGACTTGATCATAAGAAATAATTATATTAAAATAAAAAATCATAAAAACATGCCCCTGAAAGTTCAAGAGAGGCGTGAATGTTGAATGTTTGTAGTTGTGACCATGCTGTGTTTGTATCATGGGCCATTCATGGCTACGTAACCAGGTTTCTTTCACAAATCACAACAAAATTAGAATGCCTGATGTATAAGTCGCATGACTTTTGTTTGCAGTCCCATAGACGAAAACATTAAAGTAATTAATTAAAGAAATATACAAAGAAAGAAAGAAATGCAAGTCATTACACAATAGTGCTTAAGTTTATGTTTTTTAACATTTGCTTATTGCAACACAAATCAAACATAGGTCAGAAATATACAAGTGCAAAATAGTACAATAAAGCAAAATGGGCAGCACAAAAGAGCATAGGCTCTGTGTGGTTACATCAGTGAGCAACAGAAAATGACTACATTAGCATAGTGTAGTTGCATTTGCAGTTGCATGGTCTGCTTGAAACGTCCCAGACATCGCCTTCGGGTGGGGAACCGGACGTAAAATTCTCATTGTATTATATAGTCCATTGGTTGTTCGTGGGCAATTAAATTATTGTGCTGCAAATAGTCATATATAGGCCTATTTCCAGTATAAATCTTTAACATTTATACTGGCGTTTACGTACAAAGTTTAGGATCTGTTTGTGTATTCCTGTGCATTATTTGTATATAAATTTAAAATAACTATTCACCGGTTCCAGGCGCTTTAAGCAGATGCAAGTCTAACTGGGAATATATGAAGGGTTATAATTTAACGGTAGTTCAATTGAAACCTGCATTATATAGATACCGTAATATTAACAGGTGGCACATAATTATAATGTCTCAAAGTCAACTGTAAGATCACAGTTCACTAAAAAAGGACTACTGCAACATAAGATCAGGTTAAACTATTCTGTTTCTTCGTTCCATTGCTAATTTGTTGCACAATTGAAATAGCAATTCTTATATACTGATACCGGAATCGGATTTTAATAAAAGGATTTTATTTAAAAAATTGACTGATTTTATTGACTGATATGAAACAATTTTAATATTCAACAACTAATATATTAAAATGTTGTTCAACATTGCTAGACAGTTTCACTTTATAAAGATTCCTACACAAATTCACCGCTTAACAAGCACCCGTTTAGCCTAACGTGAAGTCGTGAACCCGTTTAACATAAACCCGTTCGAAATGGCGTCCGTTGAATTCACCGGCCGACACATGGATCCCGCTAACATGTCCCACTTTAAAAATGCATCAGTTTAAGAGACCGGCTACCCTATTCACCATATACATGTAGTGCACCTTTGCATATTAAATTATACAAATTTATGATGAAACCTGTGATGCCTTTGCATGGTATTACGTATCATAAACTTTTTGGTAACAGAAAGTCAAAAATAAAATTGACACTAACTAGACCTACATCTATCTATCCAGTGCTCTGCCACGTGGCAGGTCAAATGCAAAAATTCATACACACAATCAACTATCTCGCTCTCTAATGAGCACACCATCGACCAACCCAATAAGTCCGTCTCATCACAAAGACTTTGCCTTTTTCACACCTAAAATGATGGATTTGAATAAAAATTCAAATAAAATGTAGGTTTCTGAGGTGGTTTTTCATTGCCTTCTTCAGTATATGCGTTAGTCGGCTCTTACAAAACACGTGCAGTTATCGGTTGGAATATTCTCAAATATCCCGGACCCAACACGGGAATAGGCCTATATGTAACAGATAGATTGCAATCTAAAAATCAGATAACACACGCACATGTATATTACTTATATGTGTCCATCTATCTAGTGCTCTGCCAAGTGGCAGGTCCTGGGAGTCCAATTCCTCCATAACTCTCTATCACTAGCTTTTCGTTTCATGACATCATATGTTCCACCTTCTTTTAGATCATCTAACATTCCTATACGGCTTTGTCCTGGTCCTGTTCTTCCATCAAACTTTCCTTCTATAATCTCCTTCAACATACCTTCATCACGCAAGAAGCATAGGATAGCTATATGAATATTGCTTACAATGGTTTCACAAGGAGCGCTAGCAGCTGTACGCCTTAGATCGAGAAAGCAGGTTGTGGAGAGGTATTGATTTGGTTTCATCTGTCTCCTTCATCAAGGCTTACCACTCTTACCTGTGTTTGATTTATTTAGAAGATAATTAAAGATGTAATGTCATGTCTCGTGCAATACACTGACAAACTTCTACTCACAGTGATGACAGATTGACAGGATCGTGCATCTCGTTGTACATTAATTACAGGATAACAATTAAAATAGAAACGCGAAGTTGTACTTCATATCTAGAGCTGCTAACAATAAATTAAAGAGCCTATTAGCTATTTAATTTATAAAATACAAACAATTGCTGGTTTATATTTGAGTAACCCATCAGATGACTTTTACACATTATAAAGTTAGCCTACAGTTGTGTGCATTTGTGTGTATTTGCACGTAAATGATTCAATCCTAGGCCTATACAATACTTCAAGTATGACTGAGAATCATCCTTCCTCCCAATATAACTTCCTAGGATTCGTGCTAACATCAGTGTTTTCACTATTATGTAAACCGGTTCAATCACATTTATGCCTGCTTACATCTTTGATTAATCTTAAAATTGATAGTGGTATGTAAAACAAAATGTAATGTTGCCACACGTACACTATAACAAATAACAAATGATTAATTATATATAATCAGATAACGTGTAATTATTTATTATAAGGTTATTATAATATTACATAGTATTCATTTAATTTAGCACGTTAACATTTAAGGGAACTGTTAATATTTATGATCATTGCTACCTCGCACCTGTTTGTGTGCTTGCACTTGCCTCGTTAATTTTATTGTTTGTGTTATATATGTTACAATGCCTTCTGGTGAATAACAGAACGTTAAATCCTCATTGTATTGTTCTGTATAAAGATTGATATAGAACAAGTATATAACTGCCATTATTAGTATATTTTCATTTATTTTATTTATCTTTCAGATTCTATGGCGATTAGACTGTGCTAAATGTACAGTATGATAACAACTCTGTTCAAGTACCTATAGTGCTCCCTTATAAAGAGAAAAAAGATCAAGTTGTGTGGAGGAATAGGCCTACAGTTCTTCATGTAGGTCTATCCTGTAACAATTAGTGTATGGAAGTAGGCTACATGCAATTACTATACTTATAATATAAGATTAACGTCCGTTTCCTCATCCAAATATGATGTCAGCGACGTAAATCATTACATTATATTGAAATATCGGTGTATTCCGTAGCAGAAGTCTTCAAGACACTTTACCTATACATGTAAAATGTGCTGAGTTCTGGAAACATGATTTTGTATCAGACGTGATTACAATGCTACAGTGCTTACAAACTATACATTTTTATTATTAATCGATTTACGCAGTAGGCTCTTTATAGGTCTTTGTAATATTTAATAATATAATAGAGGCTATTCTTAACATGTCTCTTGCAGTAGCGATCTCGAATCATAGCAAAATGTTAACATTTCTTAGAAGTTATTGATATAATAACTATTATGATAAAAACAACATTCTTTAAAATCATTTAATAATAATATTAATAATAAAAGATTACCGTCCGTTTTCTTACTCAATGATGATGTCAGAGACGTCATCCGTAACATCACGTTTGACTTAGGTCATGACTTTTCATGCCCAACGTGTTTAAAGAATATGGAAAATCTTAATTTTACTGAATTTAACCTTTAATTCTATCTCCATCTCTAGTGCACTGCCAAATGGCAGGTCCAAGATACATATTCTGAAACACAGTCTGCTATCCCACTCAATAATGAGCACTCCATCGGTCATCAAGTTGATCCCATCAAAAAGGCTATGCCTTTACCACACATGTAACCTTTTCCTTCGGAGAATATGTCTGACTTCCGAGATGCTTTCCCGTTGCTTTCCTCAATATGAAGATATCTGCGTTAGTCGGCTTTTACGAAATATGTGCAGTTTTCAGGTGGGCTATTCTCAAGTTTCCCGGAACAAACACGAGAAAATCAGTGCATAACCTTTAGTATCATCATTTTGCATTGGATATTTTGGCCAGTGATAGACCCTGAGCGATCTTACAATATATAATACAATGCAAATATGATTTAATGTTTGTTGCATCATCTGACAAAGATATCAGTAACGTCTCCAGCAGCACAAGCAATACCAACTTTTCCACTCAAACGACGCTTGCAAACATGTTAATAACAAACATGTTTACAAATATACAATAAAAAATATACCATTACCCATAAAAGTTTATAGATTTCTGCTGAATAATATAATAATTCGAAAAATGAATTCGACTCATTCGTAGATGAACTATTGTATTGTAGACAAACCTTCGAGACCTATGGTCATCTTTGTATTATTACTGTATTGTAGGTAGGTAGGTAGGCCTGTGAGTGTGTTTAACGTCAAGGTTCTAACCACAATGCTTCTCTTCAAGACGGCTCAACACAATCGAGCACTACCGTCACAAGGATTGGGGTTAGCTTATTACAGCTTTGCTCCACAAAGCGCCATGCAGTCTATCACAGACCGCTGAGTAGGAGAGGTATTGATAATAATAATATTGTGATCAGAGTGTTCCTCTTATACATCCAAATATAGTATAATCACTGTTATAGTCATTTGGAACGCTTCTTCTGCCACAATTTCAAAAATTTGGAACAATTAGTTGCACAACAAGATCGCGAAATTGGTATGCTTCTCTCATCTGAAGATCATTTTAACTATATGGGACAACATGGTCTAAGTTGGTTCACTCTGACCTCAAATATTTGGAACATCTTAGATAAATTATAAAAAAATATGTCACACTCGACAACATTTCACAAAATATGGGACAATTTTGTAACACGGAAGATTTGGGACAACCTCTGCACGCGATTCTCATAAATAAGGTTTACATTGATTCTCACACATATGTCAATGGAATATGAATAGAAGCAACACCCTAAGGCAGGTCAATGCCAGAACCCCAAAGCTTTGGGACATCTGTGCCACAGATCAAAATAATATGGGACAAGTTTCTTAAGAAAAAATTATTTTTAAGAAAATTATGTTACAAGAATATGGGACAATCTAAGAGCAACTTTCGTAATCCGTGCTTTTATGCTGGACTGTGAAAATATATAGATAAATTAAGAAATAAAACTAGTGATAGGCCTAATTTTGCTCTGTTTTTAATGCCAACTTCGTTTTCATTCTCCTTAATTTTGTATGATCATGGCTGATTGCGTTTAACTGTATGAAGGGAAAGGTCTATAAATATGCAGCAAATGAAAAGCTCTTAAGGGCTAAAATCATAGCCTACCTGAGACAAGTACATGATAATAAAGTAATAAATAATAATATGATTTCCTTATATTTTACTGCTAAATCTTTTACAAGTCCCAGATACTGCTCTGAATCCTGTTGTGCAAAACTGCTTTAGTATTGTCGTCAGATACCAGTTCAAAGTCCCAGCTTCAGCCCGATATCCACCTGTACATTAAAGAATAATATCAAGTCCCAGGTATTGAACCATTTAGATGCCTCTAGCGACCGATCGAATAGGCTTACGCATGTGCTTTGCAAAGCACATAGCATGTGCTTTCATCCATTATGCAATTCATTGTTGAAGCTCCACAGAAAAGTGTAGGCCCTACAGGTGGTATAGCAGCTGAGAGGCTAAAGCTAAATCAAAGCTAAAACGCTGAATTTGACGTCAGTATCGCAGCCTGACGGCTACATCAGTGACGGGTGAGCCCTGAGATTCGAATTGTGAACATGTGGAACAAGAATCTGATACTTTACCGTTGGTCTATTAGCTCAGCTATAAGCTATTATAATAATAGCTTACGTTTGCTTTTTAAGTGTTGATTGAATCATCGAGCTGTTGGTGACTATATTCGCATTTATTCTAAATATCCGACTGTCTGCAATAAATCAAATTTTAATTGCGAATATTTAATTAATATTTTAAACTGTATTCATCAGCTTAGCAGCCCGGCAGAAGCTGTTATTTTGTTTTATCAACTCGTTCGCTTCATTTACATTAACCGTCAATTTTATTCTAAAACAATGCACAATCAATAATCTGGTACTGTCACAATTGTCACAAGAAAAGTAGCTATCGAACCATCGAGATTGTAATATGCGAAAATCAATCAATCAATCAATCACAATAGACGCGCCCTGCTATACCAAACCATGATATCTCTAATCTCCAAGATAGTACACAAAAACTTCTATAATATAACATTTGAATGCAATATTTATTATTTTATTTACTTTTACATTATGATTTATAATTTATTTATCAAGTTTATCTATTACTTTCTCAGTTTTAGTTAAGAAAAACTCTATATTAAGGCTATACACGAATCTCAAAATAATAACATTAATTTAATTATACCTCAATCTACCCTTGCTTTCGAATTTTCTCTCGACCTTCATTTTTTAATATTCTTTGCGCTGCTCAGCTAAAATGAATCACATGCATTGCCGCGCACATGCGCTGTTTTCGATACCAAGGACTAATCAGACGACGCATGACGACAGCAGAATATAAAAGTTGTCGCAGCTGAAGTGTTTGCAATGCATCAGATGTCTATCTAAGGTTAGACAGCACTCGACAATTATTAGGTAGTCTTACCTGAAGACAAGCATAAAACAGTTGTTGATCAGGAGGCCGACGTTAGAGCGGTCTTAATTTTAGTGCAATAGTGAGTGATAATAATGTGATGGTGTAGGTTGTTAAGAGCGAAATAATATAGCATAAGGGCTAAGAATTATAATTGCTGGGCAAGTCATATTCTACTATAGGTTAGCAATTTAAACTTAAAAAATCCGTATGCCATAGATGACCCTGCAAAAAATTTGTTAATTGCTATTCAACTGAAAATTTTATTAAGGTTAACAATTAAGCATAGGGCCTACATACATTTAAGCCTTTCTTTTTCAATCTTGACGATCTGGAGTAGCCGGGCCACGATTCATTCCATTCTTAATAAGTGGTTTTTATAAAACTCATACGGCTGTTTTGCACCCAGGTAAATAAGAAACACATTATTAGAATATAGTTTATATAATAGAAACACATTATTAGAATATAGTTTATATAATGAATCGCAATCGTGCTCAAGAATCACTTTTCAAAAAGATAGAAAATTTAGTTTTTAAAAACTGCAAATGAACCGCAAGTTGTATCAATAATTCCTGCTTACCACTAATATAACAACTATATTGGCCTAGGAGTCAATCACTAACTTATGAAATTTCTATGATCCATTTTTAACATGCCAGTCGTTTAGCGTGTGTGAATTATTATAAGTGAAGTTAAAGTAATAAATGTAAATTGAGGATATTGCTCTCACAAACGTTTGGAGTGGGTAATATTATAAAGCTCACTTGATTTCATTTAGCTACTTTCTAGATGGCTGTAGAATATGCCAATTAATATAACTGCTTCAAGATTGCTCCGCCTTAGCCAACGCTCTGTTCAATTTAAAATGTGCAATTAATTTCTTAATTGTTTATCCATTGTAGATATTCTACAGGTCAATCTAATCATCAACATTTACTTAGTATCGGATTATAGGCCTACTATAGTGCGACAGAAGGATATATTTATAGTAAATAGCCAGATTTTCTAAACCTACTTTCCGAATTGAAGTTAATTCAACCTGGAAGAAGAAATGTTAGGAACGGCGGCTGTAGCTCCGATCGAGGATCCAGAATTGACTGGAAATCACACCCATGAAAATGGCGGATCTGTGGCCTATACGAATGGCACTGAAGACCCAGTTCTTCTGAATATCCAAAAATTGGACAACACTGCCGCGAATGGGATCAAGGCAGAGACTCACACAAACGGACACGCTAACGGACACACAAATGGACACGCAAATGAAAAGGTAGTTGCAAATGGGACAACTACAGAAAATAACAACGATCCAAAAGATGATAAAGCAAAGAAACCCGATCTCTCAATGGTTTCAATACTTCAGTTGGTAAGTTCGCCTAATACTGAATATATCATGTACATAGGCGTTGCCAGGTTTTGAATAGTGGGGCGCATTTAACATTGAGCATTAAAAGTGGGGAGGCATTAGTACTATAGTCTTAATAATAATTAACACATGTCATTGCACGTCATATAAATGCTACTGTAATTCACAACCTCCACCCCCCCCCCCCCCCCCCTACACAAAACGTTACCTGATCTGGACGATTTCGATGTCATTTTTATGAGAGTGGGTTTATTTGAAGTTGAAACAACCCAACCCCATTGTTTCGCGTTACTTGCAAAATGTAAGTGACACCAGAAAGTGGGGAGGCAATTAACATTAAGGCCAAAAAGCGGGGAGGCATTTGCCTCCCCTGCCTCGTAGGCGGCGACACCTATGATCATGTATAATTTCGATGAGTTAGGACTCAGACAATGAGTATTTGAATAACCTAATAGACTTCCCTTTTGAAACCAGGACTCACTCCACTTTAATAGTCCTACATGTAGGCTATAGTGCTGTATGTAGGCGTTGATTGTCACCTTCAAATAATTCAATAAAAAATCAATCCTTATTAATTTATTGAGAACAACGAGACCAACTATAATAGTTGGAAACTATAATAATAATTATTATTATTATTATAGCTAATAGTATTATACCAAATATAGGAACGATTTTTTCGAATTAAAAAAAAATTCTTTTAAAAGAAATGATTGGCTGTCTGATGAGGCCATTCATTTAGTAGCCTGTAATTATTAAGAATATTCTACATATAATATATTTTTATAATAGAAATATATATTTATATTGTATATTTATGATTTGTGCTTAGTTTCGGTTTGCTGATAAGTTGGACGTGATTCTGATGGTGGTGGGGAGTATTTGTGCTTGTGGTCACGGGGCAGCGCTACCTCTTATGATCGTCGTCTTCGGTGCCATGACAGACAGCTTCGTCAACAGCGCCAAACCCACGAATACCACTGGTCTGGGCGAAACAACGTATGTATATTATCATCATCTGATTTATTTATTTTATTGTATATTTGTGAAATTTTTTCAAATC
>JAQFZF010004463.1:0-10535 GCA_034695365.1 Enchytraeus norvegicus
ATAGAAGGGGAACAAACACCCCAATACCATTCGAACCTAGATCATTTGCTTCAAAGGTGAACACTCTAACCATTTTGTCAACCATCAATCAATCAATCAATGAGGAATTAACGACCGATTCCTCACCCAGTAGGCTATGTGATTATTTCTACAGGCGTTGAAATGAATCTTCGGTTCGCCCCCACTCCTGAATTTGAAAAAGTTAACATCTTTAACAATTTTTAAAAAGTTTTATTCATTTCCTTTTATCAGATGTCAATTTCTATATGTCCTAAATGATGTGAAGAAAAACTAAAAGAATTCAAAACATATTTTCTTGTTCCCCCTCCTCTTTTTACAATATTCTAGAACCGACACTGCAATGAATGCATCGGCGAATTTAATGATGTACATGTAGGCTATCGTTATGATCAACCAATCTCTTTATAAAAAGGCTAAGGTTGTGTGCCATATTCGTTACCAAACGTAGGCGCTGAGCTGATCCCGATCCTGAGCGATCCTAATCTTCTGAAGCACTGCGTACTATTGAATTGCTTCCATTTAACCGACCCCCGCATATAGGCTATATATTCGCTATATATAAATGCTTTATAATTATTGTTTTAGGTATTCAATTAAAGTCAATGTGAAAAGAGCAAAAATTTGAAGAATTGTTTCCTCTACAGAAAATTTACGTCCATGACATCATCCTTTAATGAAGAAAAGGACGATAGACCTTTATTATTATTATTGTTAGTATCTCATGTATATCCACGATCTCCTTTTATTCATTTTATCTCCTTTTATTCATCCTTTTATTCATTTTCATATCTATCTTTTCCACGTATAATACACTGTACAGTGTACACTGTACAGTACACTGTGTAAAGTGGTATAATTATACTTAACCAAAGACAGCAAGTCTACTTTTCAAAATATAAAGCACTTTGGTCTGCTTGCTTAGGCTACACATATCAGTCAGGTTCACAAGCTACACAAAGTCACACAAGCCTCACACAGAACAAAGAGCCAGGATAACGAAAGTTCAATGATCTGTGAATGATCGCTGACAAAGAAGGAAAGAAAAAGAGTATCACGTGAATTTGAACAGTTGCCACTAAAGCAGTTACATTTTTATGATAAATAAAAATCTGAGCTACAGAAGCAACCCAATTTCACTTTTCAGTTAGCATGGCTTTCTATTAGTTAACTGAAACAACATTTCAGTTACTATTTCAGTCACAGTTATTTCTGAAAACTTTTATATCAGTTAAAGTTAATATTAACTGAGCCTAACTTTTCAGTTAGTTAGCCATTTCAGTTACAGTTACAGTTAACTTAAATAACACTGCTATGCGCTATTTTTATTAAATCTCATGCAGATACAACATAGCCTTATAGGCTAACTAAAGTAGTGCACTAAACATCACAATAAAACACACTTTAATTATGCCACTGGTAAAAGAAATTAATTGGAAGCCTCCTGATTAAAATAGCTAACAGTCACACATACACCTTCACTACTTGTTCATTATCTTACAACTGTAAGTGCACTCATCTGAGACAATAGCACGCAAATTATAAATACAAGAATTATAATATTATTATATTGGAACCTGCAGAGTATCCTTGCACTGTAGTGACTGATATCAAGTGGAGAGAAGTTGAGAGATAATTCAGTGGATGTACCTGGCAGCACTGTTCCTGCCTCAGGCTCTATGCTGAACGGTTGGTAGTCAACCTCATCTAGTGAAATAGAACATTAGTGGACATCATGATAAATGGTTATACAGCTAAACCATATAAGGATGCTTGCAGCTGTTGGGACTCACCACTCTGAAGACAAGACGTGTGAGAGGGGGTTTGACTGACATGTAATACTTTATAGGAATGGATAATACATTGTTACGCTTATAAAAATTAATAATATTAACCATTATATTATGAGAACCACAGATACATCGAACAATAATATTAAAAAATGTAATTGTGTGCGTAATAACTGGTGTGTGTGATGACGTCCCCGACAACGTCCGTTTTCTCATCCTTGGATGAGAAAACGGACGTTAAACCTATGTTATTAATAATATTAATTAACCGATAATCATATTTGTAAGGATTATCACATTTGGAGCAGAGATTGTAAACGACAAATCCTGCTCACCTGATGCCACCGAGCTCAGTCTGATCTCTCCACCCTCGGTCACCAGATGGCGAGTTGAGGTTGGAGTAGAACGACCACTGCGATCAGCTGGAGAATCTCTGTAGTCATCCAGAACTATCTTCCACTTGTAACTCACTCCAACCGTTCCAGTATTGGTCAACTGAAATCTGTTTGTAATGAGAACCCAAGATGTATGATGTTATGTTGGATTTTGATTTCTCAGGTTTAACCCTAGCTGCACCTTGTGATTTTTACACACAAATAATACCTTGAGGGGTCATTTTTGACCCCCCCTTAGAAAATTATTTTATATACTTGGTAAATAAATAAAAATGTGAAATACAGTTCGATAATGATAAAATAAAACAAGAACATTTGAAATGATTATTTGTTATCAAGAACAAAGTCAAGAACATTTGAAGGGAAACACACAGAATATGCTGTAGAAACCAATCAGAGAGGCATTATCGTGGACCGGTAAAATAGGTAACCGACTTAACCGCCTAACAATAAAAACGTGGTTCCATAAGTGCTAGATATCATTATGGATGATCATTGTACTATAATGTGTCCTAAATTTTGTATAAATCGATAGCAATCATGTATCTAACACGGTAATATATGTTAATATTTACAAAAATTCCCATTAATATTGCTCTTTGGCATGGTCTCACAGCCATATATGCAGAGACAATGTAATAATTTTATACCGTATACAATCAGTAGGGACATAGCTTCGATTACCTCTAGGATTTAATTATGACTGCAGCATGAAAAATTTTAACCATCATATTGACGATAGGGGTCACAAAAGGCCACCTCAGGGTACGGCTAGGGTTAAGGTAGAATTACAGCTCAATATTTAGTTAGGTTTCCATGGACTATAAGAAGCCTACCATATTTGAAGCATGTTTGTTCAGCTAAATGTAATATTTTTATTATTATACATGTATATATATATATTAATATCGTTCAACTTTTCTTCATTCAAGCTGTTTATCAGTGAAACCTACTTAATATAAATAAATGATATCTACTAATACTGATTAATTGATTAACTAGTTTATTTCACGCAAAAGCGGCACAGTTCGGCCTACTATAAAGTCTACAGAATAATTTAGTAGGTTTACGACTATGCTGAAAATAAATCGAATGCTATCAGAGTTTTAAATAGAGTTGTTCAAAAGCTCAAAAGCAGATCTCTAATGAATACACACTTTTGATACAAATGCAGATTGGAAAGAAATAATATTGCAATTACTAAATACAATTAGGACTTAATGAGCGTCCCAATGATACAATCAATTCAACGCGGACTTTTCAGTGGATTGATTGATTTAAAGCTTCAAAGTAACTCTCAGAAATAATTAACTTTTAATTGTTAATTAATGAGCAAACGTCTAGTTCTACCTATATGATCTGGTCTGAAACATGAGTGTATCTTTGAAGCTGAAGCTATTGGCAGACACAGTGTATTTGGCGTAGTCGGCATTCACCGCCACAAGAATCGCTACGTGTTGACTGAACTCAGGCGCTTCATGATACATAGGCTCCGGTTCAATCTCCACAACCTTCCTCTTACGTGGCTGCTCGGTGGCTTCCGGTGATGGTCTTTGACTAAATCATAAAAGTTTAAAAAAAGGAATAAGTGTATATAAGTGCTATGGACTTCTTCAGTCGTAACACCTCAATACTTCAAAAACTTATAACAACTAGGTAATATATTATAAAACTGAAATACGAATTCAAAACACATCTGTAAATATAAGAATTTAATAACACTTTAGTATTTCATGATACTTAATTGTCCCAGTTGGATGTCAGTAGCATGCTTGCACGATAAGCAGGATGTTACGGATTAGATTTCCAGTCGGGTCTGTCTCTGACAGTATCCTTAGATAAGGAAACAGACGTTAAACTTAGCTTTAGTTTGATAGCTTTAATGAAGTAATTTATCAGTAACACTTTCACGACACTGCAGTAATAATTCAGCAACATTTCTGAAACACTTATTTACTGCTCTACAAACATGATCGCAAATTCGATAGAACATTAATTAATTATGAAAGTACTTAGGACTATCTCTAATTTTAAAATCTATAACGAAAGACAATGCACTAACCTGTCTGGACTAGCTAACTTTGCAGACCGTGGTACATCCACCCACTTAACTATCTTCAATCTCTCGTCCCAGTCAACATACTCAGAGCTCGATTTATCTTCATACACTATCTTCGTCACTTTACATTTCAACTCGACAGATTTCAGCACCACTGGTTTATCAGTCTTGAATATAACAGTGATATCTTTAGTAGAGCCGTGAAGGAGATGCCCATTTCTTGGTGAAAACGTTATGTTAGAGTGATCAGGCCAGGAGAATCTTACGTTATCGGTAGTGGAATGATTTGTCATCGAGAATGTCAGTGTTGAACTTCCATTGATAGGACAGTCTCCAAAATTTAGGAAGTTGTTGGCTAGTGCTGTAAAAAAATAATAAGAATTTAATGATATTACAAAATTCTGTAGATATGGTACAAATAAATGAATGGTGGTATGCAAAAGTGGACCAACTTACATTAGAAATATTGTAAAAAATTGTGTTTATTTCAACAATATCTCTGAATTGTTTTCATAATAATTATATTATCTTTTGGTATTTCCTACATGTAATGGTGTTCTACAACACTGGCCAAAACTTGTAGTACTTCAGTTTTTGGTTTTGAAAATATTTGCAAATAAAATAAAATAATTTCTTTTGTGGGTTGGTCCACTTTTGAATACGGCCATTCATTAATATGCCACAGTAGTCATTAAACCTTTCCCACTTTGACTTCACCAGCAGCAGCTTTATCATAATTTCCTCACCTCAGAAGTTAATTGAGTCTATTGGTTGGAGAGATTAGGAGTGAATACCAAATGATGTAAACACTCCAGCAACGCCATATCACTTCTGCAACATAAGCGTCTGTCTGTGTAGGGCAACTTACACAATTATACATGTGCAAATCCATAATAGGCCATGTGCATGTTTAAAGTCTGTATATCTACATTTCTATCTCTTTGCACTCTAGAATGGTTATGAACAATTATATGTGCTTTATACTTAACAAAAATACTAGCATCGTATGAATAATAATATTAAAATATCTCAATATTTCTATATCTATCTATCTATCCAGTGCTCTGCCACGTAGCAGGTCCAAGGCAAAAATTCATACACACAATAAACTATCTCGCTCTTTAATGAGCACACCATTGACCAACTTAATAATTCCATCTTATCACAAAGGCTTTGCCTTTTCGACACCTAAAATGATGCCTTTGTTCAAGGAAAATATAGGTTTCTGAGGTGGTTTTCCCCCCCTTCCTCAGTATCTGCATAAGTCGGCTCTTACGAAACACGTGCAGTTATCGGTTGGACTATTCTCAAATACCCCGGACCCAACACGGGAAAAACATTTCTATATATAGTAGACAAAAAGTTTCTAGTAATTTGGAATCTCAATAATTCCATATATAATATAAGAAATGTGAATAATAGGCCATAATATTAAAATATGGTCGATTTAACTAATTTGCTTTATAAAGACCTAATCATACCTTCAACCTTCTCCTCGGCCACAGTCACACACCCATCATGCGCTGAGAGCAGAACATTGTGCGGTAGGTCCACCGTGATCAGCTCTTCAAACCCTTCACCCACCAGCTGCACCACAGTGTCCTCATACTGGTTGTCCACCAGAGCACAGCTCAACTGAGCCACTGATCTACCTACACGCTCTGGACTGTACGTCACCTCGAATGTGGCCAGCTCTCCAACACTTAATACTGCTGAGCTTAGCACCTTGTTGCGACCTGCAGAAAAAGAAGGTGTGGTAACTTTATACTCGTATAAAGTATCAATGCACTCAACAAAATAAATATACTTCATAGTTAGATTAGACCAGCAAAATGGTTTTTATATAATTGAAACAATAGATGAAAATTTCTAATATAGTCTATAGAATATTATATTAGACTTTCAATTGCTTTTATTTTCTTAATATCTTATTTTCTCTTGTTTTGTCTTTATTTTCTTATTGCTGTAATCTGTTGTCATACACTGTCTGCCATAGTGTGTAAAAAATGAGATGATGGTAAATATTGCAAAATTCTTGTTCACAGTTTTATAAATGATTAAGCATTTAGCATGATTTAGCAAAACTGGCCGCTCAAATGTACGAATGACCCCCAACAACATGGGGAAGAGACTTTGGCTGATCTGAACGCCCTATTCTTTCTTTATACTTGATATGACAATAAATTCAGCTCCTGAATGAAACTTAACCTAATTTACAATATTCTAAATGGACATGACAGCAAATCACATAGGCCCACTGTAATATTTTCAAATTTATTTAACAAATAACAGTGTATCAAATGTCTGAGAAGTAGCCTGCATTATAGGATGCGAGATCTAAGTGACACTTAAGTATTTTTAGTAATTATATAACATAAAACAATACAATACAAAATCAGTCGGAAGGCGACGTCAGGGACAATAATACTATTATAATAGGCCTATTTTATGAGTATTACAACTTATTTGAAAAAGTGTAAACGTCTCACCATCTTTGCCCTCAGACAACTGTTTAGAGTTCCTCACAGAGAACGCTCCATCTGCATCTTCAAGTCTGATATCAATCTGAACCAAAATTGGAATTAGATAGAAAAGTGACCCTATGAACCAACATTTCTTAATGACGTAAGGAAAGAAAGGAATGAAAGAAAGACGTTTAATCTATACTGATGGAGGAAATGGAAATAAATTTTAGTTGAAGAATCTTTAGGCTGGCCTGATAATTGAACAATTGAATATTGAACACTTACTAGTACAATACTTACTAAATTATATCACAATAAAATACTAACTTAATTATAAATATTTGTTTTATTATTTATATAATTTAAACAGGTCTTAGAAATCAATGCAAAAATTAATATATTCTGCTATGCTATCAAGTTTCGCTACAAAATGGGAATAAGAAGCAAGTAATAACACAAAAAACGTTTTACACCAAAATAATCCATAAAATATAATCATATAATCAATAAACGCCATATAATCCCTCAATCAATCAATAAACGCCATATAATCCCTCAATCAATATGAACTCTAGACATTTCACACACTCTCTACACTAACTTAATTATTAGCACAATAATAGGCCTACTGCATAAATTGGAAGCGTAAGAAAATGAATTCAATTACCTTGCAGGTTAAACTGCCGTCATTGACTATCACAATGGGCCTGGTCTGACTGCTGCCAAGGACTCCTCTCTTGAACAGCAGCAGTGGCTGACCCTTCTTACTGCTTGTTCCTGGCTTGATGATGCTCACATGTGGAAGAGTCCCTTCACCATGCAGCTCAAACTGCAGACTTCTTCCCTTCGGCTGATTCGACCCGGTCGATTCCAAAACAGCTTCAAACATGGCGGTGTAGGTCTAAATGGAAATATCACATGTTGCATTTAGGATAATAAAAATTACTAAGTCATATTTAAAGGCCAAAGACTAATTCAACGTCAGTTTTTGCGGCCTAATGGCTACATCAGTGACGGTGGAGCCCAGTCATTCGAAATGGAAACCTATTTAACCCGAGTCGGACACTAAACCAATGGCTCATTTACGCTTAAGTTTCTAGACGTAGTAACCCTAGATGTGACTTCTATGTTTTTACATATATTTTATTTTTTGTTCCTTTAATATTTCTCACGGTCAGTGCACCAGTTTTATGCTAAACATATCCACTTGGAAAACTCATAAGTGGCAGATAGCCTAAAGGTAAAGGTTGTGTACTATTCGTTACCGAATGTAAGAGCGGAGCTGATCCCGATCCTGAAAGATTGCAGCACACAGGTGACATAATCATTAATCCGACGGTGAGGTCGCCAACCCCACTCTAAACAATTCAATTATAAAAATAGGATCTGGCACATAGCTTGAGTAAGTTGAGTAAATCTTAGCATCAGCTCAAATACAAACTTGAATACAGTGAAAATGCAGCTCTATTAAACATTAAGGTTAAGTAATTAAAATCAACTATCATTACACTAACGTTTGTTCTTGTGCTACTTATATAATGATAAACGACTGGAAAATTTAATAATAATTATTGAGCATTCTTCAAAGTAATCAATCAATCAAACATTGTATAGTAGGCCTATCCTACAAAACAACAAAATGAGGATTTGACGACCTCAACCAAAGGCGATATCAGGGACGTCAAGTAGAATTGTAATAGTAGAAATTACCTGCATAGTCATTGGACTGAAGGTCACGGTCACATACACAGAACTGTTGGCAGTGATCTGTGCTCTCAATGGAGTCACTTCAAATACATCAGACTTGACACCTTTAGCAGCGGTGGTCTTAACCGAGAAGTTGACATCACATGGAACTCTCTTGGTATTAGAAATCTTAAAGCGGGCTTTGGATTTGTTTCCAACAAGAACTGTGGTAAATATAAACCGTTTCTCATCCTGACTAAATATTCCGCCGTTTTCTATATCATGAGAACTCCATTCAGTAGACGCTGATTTAAATATTCGATGCTCTTCGAATATTGAAGCTATATCGTCAGTGTTGATGGACGGGATGCAGACTTCAGAGAGAAGTCTGTATGGGATTCCACAAGGATTGTCTTTAGGATGGCGTCCAATTATGTCAATGCTTAGATCCTGCAACAACAGACATTGGATACGATTAAATACAATCTCTTAGAAATAATAATCATAATAAAGGTTTATTTCGTTTCCTCATCCAAGGATTCGATGTGAGGGACGTCGAAAATAAGAAACTTGATACTTTAAAACACTCTGATAATATTAAAGGGACCGAAAATAATCAAAATTGTTAAATTATAGCCAACATAAAATAAATCGTTTTAATAACATAGAATCTTGCACTGTATTCGATCTACATGTACTTATATGAGATAATAAAACACAAAATTGTCCTTTATTTCCACGCTTGACAGAGGCACATATCCTATTAAAATGTGTTTAGCTGAAGATTATTATTCAAATATTGAAATTATAAATTATTAAACTTCTATATTATTCATAAGAACGACATAAAATCAGTGAAAAAGCTGATTGAACGATTAACTCAACCCTTATTGCTGTTTTCAAGTGATTATTGAGTACTAAACTCTTTTGCAATAGTGTATGATTAGTCATCCATACACAACAATCATCATAGAAACCAGTTTGAGCACACACCTCGACAAAGACTCCCTGTGTCTCAGCCACACAATCCACTGTAATGGTTTGAGATGAGCCAGGAGAAATGGCACCAAAGGCCGGATAGACTGTAAAGATTCCAAGAGTTTGTCGTATCTGATTGGATGACAAGCCTTCAAATCTGAAATTGTCAAATTTACCGTAATTGTTCAAACACAGGCATGTCAGCTTTACAGTTACATTTACAGCAGATATTAATTTTAATAAATTTTCGTACCTTACGAAATTCTAAGTATAAATTTAAGATACGAAATATTTTAAATGCATGCTAAGCATTCATTTTTGTCTTTTTTAAACCAGCTCTTTTAAGCCTGATTGATAGAATATAACGGATATTTCAAGCTGTACATGATATCGTCGTCAGATGATGAATCGGACGTTAAACAATTATTTGATGTTTGATTTAAATGAAATACAACGGACACAGCTACTCTTGCAACCTTCAAACTGTAAACTCAATAGAATTGAACTAACCGCATAGAATTTCTTTTACTTCTAGCTCCAGATCCGGTTTCATCTGATTTAATAGTATCATTGCGCTTTGGTATCCTAACCAAGTATCATACATTGTAAGTTTTATTTATTTATTTATCTGTTCTCAAAAACAATGATCAATGCATTTCATACATTAAAAACATGCATGTATTGAATATACTGGCAAATAAAAAATTGTACCGGTAGATATTGCCGCCTTGGATGCAAAAAGCCTTAGAATTCTTCGCCAATCAACCTTTCTTAGCACCAATTTCCTTAAAGCTAGACTACATTCTAATTCTGTGAGATAGCTAACCAATAGTAACCCATCCATCACTCCTGTGATGTATGTACAGGTCATCGTTGTAGGCGATTGCACTAGCACAGTATAGGATCTCGCTAGATTCTTCAGCTTGTGCATTTGTAAGTGCTTAATGACAATGTTTGACATTTGTTTTAATTAATAACATTAAAGTAAACTATAGTCTTGCAGTGACCAATCACAAATGCGCAATACCAAAAAACAAAATATTAGAAATGCAAGCTCCAGAAATCCATCACTCAGAAGAAACACTAACAAGATATCATAGACGCCTTCTATCACAATTAAGAACTAACAGGTCACCCTTCCTTT
>JAQFZF010004464.1:0-10535 GCA_034695365.1 Enchytraeus norvegicus
AAATCACTCCACTTGATTCATGGAACAATCCTGCGAGGCGGTGGAGCTGCTGCAGACCTGGGGAAGGCCCTAAATTACCCTTACCTTCTTCAGTGATGAAGATACAGGAGATCAGCACCACGGCTGATCTTCTGGATAGGCAAGAACAACAACACCAGCATTAAAAACACATATATTCAGATATAGCATAATATAACAGCAAGACTGAGAGAGATGAATATGAAATCTAAATTTATTCTGCAAAGCATCAAATGTGCTATTTTCATAGAATAACATATCAGCACTAAAACGTTCTGTATGTTCACTTTGTATGTTCAGGTGATTTATGACCGATGACAGTCTATTCGTGAGCCTTCTCTTTATCCATCAGTATTTATTACCAGGCGGGAGCAAATATTTCACAGCAGCCACCTCAATCATGAAATACTTATCAGAATGCTTCAGGATCCTGAGGGTTATATACTGCAACCACAGCGATAAACCAGCAATCAAAGCCAACAATTGAATTCTTCAGCAGAATTCTTGAAGAATGTGTTTAGCAGATTAAACATTCCCCTTTAGTTTATATTTTATCACCGTGAAAGTATTATCCTAAGGCCGCCAGCAGCGTGCTCTGGACACTTCACAGCTAAAAAGCATCATCAGCAACAAATCAGCCCGCAATTAGAGCCACATTCCATAGACATGTCTCCGTTGCGCAGTGGTTAGAGTGCTACGATCGGTTTTGCACCGAAGGGCCGGTTTCGATTTCCGGAATATTGAAACAGTGAGATAAAATCTCACTGTTCTCAATTCTCAGATATTTAATGGGCCAGCAAGCCGTCCATCCGGTCGTGGGTCGGTATAATTGGCGATGTCGGAAAGGAACCGAGTTGAATCTAGAACGGAACACCTCTTGGAAGCATTGAAGCGCGTTAAGCATCCAAGTGTTCAGTCAAATATCAAAGCCCTGTAGCGTGCATTTTGTTACATCTCTACAGCCTTCACCCATATATAATTATGTGATTAACAATACTACCATTGCCGTCTCTGATAGCGCCTTTAGGCGGAAAGAGCGTTCAGCCAGGGTATTGCAAGAGATTGCCTTCGCGGAAACAGCGCTCAGCCAGGGTATTGCAAGAGATTGCCTTCGCGGAAACAGCGCTCAGCCAGGGTATTGCAAGAGATTGCCTTCGCAGCTGCTGATACAAATGAGTTGATATAAAGCACAGGTACGCGGCGCTATAGTAATATGTAGGATAATATTCCAGGCAACTGAATTATTATTCAAGTCACACACTTGTTACTTGTTAATCATGTTCGCTGAACAGCGACAGCTCAGACCTACCAGTTATATCTCAGCACAGAGCTAAGCACGCAAATTTGTCTGGTGAATGAAAAACCAGGAAATGCATGAGACAAAATTTGAGTCATACTTTGTAAAATATCTCTCTATAGAATTTAGATTGCAAAATTGCAGATTTAATCATATCAAACACAGTCACTCAGCTCTAAGTAGAGCTTCAAATGTTATTTATTATGTACCATTAGAAGTAATAGTTTAGCTTAATTGAGCCGTAGGCACAATAAGCGACGAGCAGATCTGAAACTTCAACTCAGAGATATCATCAACAAGTGATAACCACTTTAATAAACGTCGCAGTCGTTTGTTAAAGTGCATTAGCGTAAGGAAGAGAATCGAAGTTGGACATGGATTCCTCGAACACTTGTATATAATGATGTAGCAGGCCTAACAGTAATGAAACGTATCGTCCCAGGTAAACACCGATGATATCTATTCTGATTACTCTGTACCTGAGATTCATCTGCTCTGATCACATGTATATCAGATGACTATCAAACAATCAATCTTGAGAGCTCATAATAGATACATAGACAGTTAGACACACAAGCTCTATCAAACAAGGTCTTAAACGTTCGTTTCCTCTGCTGTAAATACTGTCAGTAACTATCAGACATTCTCGCACCTGTTTGCTTGTTAGTTGATGACTTGTACAGATAACAGAAACTATTCATAAAGCACAAATCACTGCACCAAGCCGTGATAGAGATATATCATGCAAGATTGTGCTGGTAGACAAATTGCACTCTCTCGTATCTGTATTCAAGCCAGCCCAGGTCACAGAGCAACGCAGCTTTACAAATTATAATAACAGGCGTCAACAAAGGGTGGAACGGAAGTGCGTATTGAAGGATGATCCTCACATACACAAATCAATAAACGAAGAAAGTATAAATCCACAGGTAACCTACAATGGAAAGGACATAATGGTTGAAACTGAGTCTTAGAAATAGGCACATATATACACAATTATTGCACACAAATATGCAAGAGCATGTAATGCATTGAAAAGATATGTAACTTGTTAATGCCGGATTGAAAAGAGACGTGTTAATGTAGTCATTCTGTAGGCTATTCACTCGAAATTCAGGTGCAATGTGAGATCATTCTTATAACATATTAGAACAATAACTTTGTACTAATTTAGCATCTCAGTGTACACGGATATATACAATGACATTAATCAATCAATATCAATCAATCAATCAATTAAAAATCAATCAATCAATCAATCAATCAATCAATGGGTTTAACGTGCGTTTCATAATCTGAAACGATATAAGAGATGTCAACAACAAGAACAACAACAAGAACAACAGTACTCTGTGTGCTGGAGTCGTTTACAATAACATCAAGCACTATGAAGACAATGCTAATAAACGCAGTAGGCCATATATAGGCCCTTCTAAATACTGAGCAATGTCTGAATTAGACAAACCAAAATTCGTAAACCCAATCCAACACGCAAGAAATCGATACATTTTCGCATTGGGAGCTGCTCTGCGCAACTGGTAGACAATTTGCTAATTCGGGATAGAATGTTTCTGTATATTATCAATAATGAACGATAACTTCAACAATAATTAATTACTGTTAACTAGACTTAAAAGTAGGCTACAGGTAGACAATAATAGATTTATTTCTGATGAACACCTGAGGTTCACAACTTCATACCAACTACACACAGTAATTCTTAATCATTTCATTATTCAATAAGCCGCTTAAGATTTGAGCACGCATGCAGAGTGCAGACTGCTACTTAGATATATTATAGGTCCGCGGCACACATGTGTGTGCCGTGGACCACATGGATGGAGAGGACAGGCTCCGTGGTCTAATGGCAGCACCGCAGCGCACGGGTTCAATGCCCATTGAAGACCATGAGTTGCAGACTTTAGCAAGCTGCCTCACTCTCCACTGCTATAATAGAAAGCAGGCGGGAAAAGTTTGACAGTAGAAAAAACATGCTTGTTACAATGATTTAATGTTCGTTTCGAGGTCTATAATTATGATAGCTATTTTTTCAAACTGAGAAAGCATTCCACAGTAGACGTACACCACATCCAGTAGATGCATTAGAGCCTTAGACGATTGGCTATACTATTTATCTAATTAAATTCACAAATTATATCAACTTGCTGTAGCACATCTGCATGACATTGTGCTCGAACACGACAGTCATTAGAAAGCAATCTAGAAACCATGATGAGCCATTTCATAGCAAGTCATTCATCATTTCTCTAACACTGCTCCTAATCTTCTGACTGTGTAATGCGCATTGCAATTAATCGTCAAACAGTCACATCTTCGTATTCCATGAAATACACACTGCCAAATGGCAGGTCCAAGGTACACATTCCTAGGTAGACTGCTATCACGCTTACAAATTAGCACGCATCGATCAAAACTGTGATCACGATACAAAGACTATGTCTTTACCTCGAACAAATGTAGCCTTTGGATTGATAAAATATGCTTCTAAAGTGGTTTCTGTTTTCCTCCTCAGTACCTGTGTTAGTCGGCTCTTGCAATAGAGAGCACTTAAAATAGACATTTGGTGTTTACACTTGTTTTCAATAGTAAAATCTACTATACTTTATATAAATATATAGTATTATATACACAGTATACAGCACCCGAATACAGATCATGTAAACTTAAAGGTTACGTTTATAAATAAATTTAGTAAAATAAAAACACAAATTTATTGCCCATCAAACTCAGTAGCTCCAGAATAATATAGATTAGATACTTTTATAATTATATTTCCTTTATAAGACAATACATCAAAACAGGACTGAACATTTAACTTGCACTTCAACAAAGTATAAATATTCCTAAAATATTCTGCAAAGGATTATGGTAAGATCACAAGACGCACGCAAACGATATCGAATCACTGTCAGGCTGCAGTATGCTAAGCCTCTAACGACAATGCACACATTTAATGATCAATATTTGGTACAGAAATGTAAACAAACAAGCAAACTGCTTCCGGCTGGCGGTGCGGAGTTATTGCGCCGGAAGCAGACATGAAAGGAAAACGAATGAGAGAATGGCGAGCACGGTGCGGTATATTCTAAAAACAAACGACAAAAGCGATTCATTAACAAGCATGGTTCAGTTGTTCTTGGTTATGTAGCAACTTACATCAATAGGGTTCGAAAAATTGAAAAGAAAGATAAATTACCGACAATAAGTGTTCATAAGAGGCTGCCAATGCAGATACTGCAGCGAGGTGGTTTGGTATGGTAGTGACCTGTGAGACAACTTAAACCATCCAACCAGTAATCTGCAAGATAGCTAATTCAAAGAAAATATTTCCGCACACAGTCATTCATCTCGCTCGTTAGTGAGCATGACATCGATCGACCTAAAACGTCTATACCTATAAAGTTTATTGCATCACTAAACCTTAGCTCTTATTGATACCTTTATTTAAGAAAGAGAAAGGAAGTTTCTGTGGTAATTCTTAACTGAATTCTTCACTGTCCAAGATTCGCCCCCTTACGATCACGTGCAGTTTTTGATTGATTATTCACAAATCTTGCAACACGGAAAATGCAATAACGGCCGAAATTACTTCCTTAACGGAAAGCCTATTAATAAGAAGCGGCCTGTTCACAAACTTCCGGTGTATAAAGCAATTTAGTGAGCCCCTTTACATGGTAAATATTGTAAGGTATTGTGTTAGGGATATAAATCATAGAGAACAAACAGAAAAGCAACAGGAATCCGTTACTGTGTAAACACACCTGCGTGCCAATCTGTTATAAAGATTTAGACAAAATTTTCTATTTAAATAATAGTCAATATTGATAGACAAGTCGGCAACAAGCTTGGCTCATAAAGCAGGAACATGTTAGTACGAGTCTGGATATTGCTATAATAATACTTATAATGGTAATAATAGTAATAATAATACTCCACCAGGTACTATGTACTAAGCTGCAGGGTATTCTGTAGATTTAAAGCGGTAATAAGATTTATGTGAATTCTTATGTTTATTAGCGTGCAAGAGTGAGTCGAGTTATCTTGGAGAAACCTTGTGCTTCTGACCTTCACGTTAAATACACCCAAACCTTCAAGTGGGTAATCTTTTCTACCAATCGATTAGGTTGGTAGAAGAGATTTTTGCCAATACTCTTCGAAGCAGTATTGACAAAAATTGGCAAACTAGTCACGGATCTAGAAGAGAACCTGCATGTGAACATAATATTTATTATTCAGACGTTGCAGTATGAGTAAAACAAACAGGGCACAAAGAAATCTTAAAATATAGATTAACTTTTTGTCGTTCTCTGCTATAACAAGTTCTGAGAAATATAACTTAATAGTAGAAAAAAACTATAGACAATAGCATAGCCTGCACAAGGGTATTAACGCGATGAGAAAATAAAACATAAATTATTATACAGCAAGGAAGCCCTTAAAGTGCAATAAAGTGGCACGAACATAGACTTATGCATGCACATATACATAAAATATATGTATACACGTACATAATATTATGTAGATCTTCATAACAATGATGGAATCATTTGGGAGGCAGATCCTTTATCGAGGAGCCCATGATACAGAACTAATCGTTGGGGGCACTTCCATTTTGAGGCGAAGGCACCGTGACACATTTGTCAAAGTTTGTCTAAAATGCAAATTAGAGGTAAGAAAGTCGACGGGCATTGGTGAAACGGTTAACGTGTTTGCCTCAAAATAGAGTCATGGCTAGTGGCGTGGGAACGGTTCCCAGGTCAGTCGACATAATATCCCGGCACCCTTGGGCGTGGGTGCGTATCGATGCCTGGAAGATGGAAGGTTCGTCGTGTATCTGCGCTTGCAGCCAGTGAGGGGCATCAAAAGTGCGATTAAATCATGATGTTGATTAAAAAATCACAAAAACACCAACTAACAAAGGAAACTAGCATGTTCTCTGGTCATGTGTGAAAATATAATAAAAAAACTTAGGGGTGGGGTCCACATCACCCTCATGCTCCCCCCCCCTCCACCCAGTCACATCAGTTCCCTCGACGTATTGTTGCGCCACAACAGTGTTTTTCTAATGCTCAATTAAATTTCAGAATGACTCCCTGCAGACGTTGAAGCGGGATGCTGGAGAAATATCTCGGGAAATATAATCATAAAACACAATTATCTAACGAACATATAATCGATCATCTCGTTATCATCGACATCATCATTATCGTCATTGACGTCATATTGTTGTTGTCGTTAGCACAGGATGCCAGCCGCGATGCTGACACCATCTACCATCTATCCTCTCCCTCGGAGAGATGCAGACTCACCGAATGGAATAGGATTTGAATAAGAGAATAGTTTTTCACTTAGAACTTCGTTCCTGTTGTCGTCGGAAGATGATGCAACCGTCGTTAAATTCTCATTAAGTTATTATTCTGAAATCATTTAACGCTACAAAATGGATCAATCAGTTTTAGTAATGCGTGTCTCAATCGTTTGCGTGTAAACAATAGGCCTGGCCTACACCTATGGGCAGGCCTACAGGCCCTGCACCTGTATATATAATATGCATGTACATCTTCCTTTAGCGAATTCAAACATCTTTTTCTCTAAATCGGTTCGTTGCGTTTGATTTCTTTATTCCACTCGCTGCACACTGAAGCTGCATGACTTTGATGTTATCATTGAATAAATCTGGGCGCGGCATCATGCTAATTATTATCAATAAAAGTTGTCTTTACTTCTGGAATGGAACAACAAATTGAGCGTCTATGAAACAGAAAAATGTTGTTGTCTTTAGAGGACTATAATGTATGTTCGGCTTAACAGTTATAACTCTTCCGTTGCTAAAATTTTAATTTAGTATTTTTACTTTAGTATTTTGAAGACATGTTAATTAATGATGCGCTAATGGCAGAAAATAGATATCAAAGACGGTTACAAGTGTTGAAAGACGCCTCCCATCACAGATAAGAAAAAATAAATCACCTTTTCTACTGACCTACAAACACAAAACTAATCCAATCACACACCCTTCACCTCTAGTTTCTCTTTGTTCAGATCTACCACATACGTCTATTTCAATGCAAACAGGATGGGATGGTGTCAGTAGCACAGCTGACAACCTGTGCGAACAGCAACAGTTACTAATCACTAGAAAAAAAATCGAGTCGTTGGTGACTGAGATGTAGGGATTCAAAGAGATCGCAGGAAAGCTATCTGAGCTCCTTATCAGATTGCGATACGTCACACATTTATAACAAATGCTACAATTGATAGAATAGTGTGAGTTTATATCTTGGTAAGCCTATATCTGCACTAAATATTAGCAATGTTAGTAACGATCCAATGCCAGACTTCGGTTCTCTGGCGCAGATTTCCTTAGTTCACGCAATCTAACGAGAGCGACTTAAAGATTTCGTTTCGCATTCTAACGAGAGCATGAAGATTTTATTAAGCTGAGGTTGTCACTTAAGTATTGTCCTTATTAGAATTATTAGCAGCGATCACTGATATACCAGGGTCAAAACAGAACCGATCTTCGAGACTGCTTACCAAAATCATGTGGAATAAAGTACAGATAATCAATTGTTATCAAGTACAGATAACAATGAGTAAAAAGAATACAAGTCTAGAACCCGTGAAACTAACTACTAGAAACCCTTTACGGGCTAAAGCAATAATAAACTAATATTTCCACAGTAATGAAAGCATCGATAAAGCAATGTGTTATACCTGCAGCAGTGTGAGACACCGAACCCGACACCTAGCTCCATTAACCACATCACTTCTATGTTTCCCTCCCACACAGGCCACCGACAACATTAACACAAGCCAGTGTAGGGTTACCAAACCATTTAACAACGTCCCTCTCCGTGCACATCTACCATGTTGTCTTAGTTGCTGGCGTTGTTGTTCCATTTGTTGCTGCAATCGGTTGTCAGGCTGTGAAAGCAACCGCTGATATTTCTGTTGTTTTTGTGATCTCGATTTTCTGTCGAGTTGTGTTAGTCGGCAAAGTTTATGTTTTCGCTTTTGTAGAATGAATAATCCAGCTTGCAGTTGATTATATCCAGGATTTAAAGCTTTATCTAATTGCAAGAAGGAAATAGAATCAAAAATCCTTAATTTATACGATTTCTCACACATCTCCATAATTGTGTAACCTTTACCGTTATATACGCTTGCTAAATTATCAAATGGTTTTATAGTTTTATGAATGAATTTAACCTGAATTCTAAAAAAGTCATAAAATTTATAAAAATTCATGCCTCATATCATTGTCTAACCCTGACAGTTTAGATAATTTTGGAAGTTAGAACAAATGCCACTGTCATAGATTCCTGTATAAATATAGAGATAATAATATATTGATTATTTATACTTTTCCGACATGTTTCCTTTTCTAACTTATTATTACAGCTGTGCAAAAGTGGCTAGATGATGTAACACAACGCAATATTTTATAGTCCTGATTCTGAGTTTCTGACAGACATTACTCTCTGAACATTTCTGACATAAGCTTAGTCATTAATTTACAAAAACCGGATAGTCTCAAATAAATTTGATATTCTTCAAATTTTACACTAAATTAATGTATCTACCAGCCATTCTTGGGTTCTTCTTCCGAAGACCACCCACAAAAACTTGATGACATGCTATATACCGTTGGATGCGTATTGACTTCACGAATCACGTGGTGCAATCCGCTTGTTGCTTGGACGAACCTACACGAAGTTATTGACGTTAATATTATGCATTTTTACATATAAAATACATAGGATAAGGTTAGGGTCTGGGTTAGGGTTTGGGTTATATATCTCTTTATTCGCATAGTAGCAAAAGACAACAATCAAATGTACAAGCATACAGACACAAAAACCAAACAACCATACACTAGTGCTATCAGTCCAAACACTAAAACATAAATCATAAAAAGAAACTAAAGCAAGATAATCTAAATAATTAAAGTTTCTCAAATTTAAGTTTCTCAAATCATATTGCATTCTGAGTTGAATGTTCGATATATTGCGTTCTGCGTTAATGATCTGAGAAAATCTCCCCAAGGTACTAAAAAAATCCCCCCCGTTGTACTAAAAAAGGTACTAAAACATCCCCCCAAGGTCCTGGACCAATCTGTTGGATTCCTCTTGTATAGGCGTAGAAGCCCCTGTCTATGATGAACTTCTCTGTATTTCTCATCGTTCGGAAGCGGAAGAACTAAACAGTCCTTATCAACTCTTGAAGTAGGCCTATCTCTGCAAAAATAGTATGTGTGACATTTCCTCAAACTTGACTGTTGTATAATAAGCCATCTCAATAAACGAAAAACCTTCGTACTGCGCATGCGCGGTGCCATGGTAACCGAGAATGCTTGGGTATTTTCACACCCCAGACAACAACTTTAGCATTGAATACACGGAAATAGTTGTATTTTTACATTATTTTAATTAATTTTGCGGACAGTGGAAAAATATCATATATTGACGATAAAGGTGACTGAGAGGTCTAGAAGTTTCTAATTATTCATAAAAACTAGGCATGCTACTTGTATGAGTTGTATATAATTTTAATCAGCTCACAGCGATGTATCAGAAACATGCATAATTGATTAAATTTGGAGATTATGTTGGTATATGAGCAATCAACTCTATAGTTAAAGATATTCCCCCTCACATCTACGAGTTGGATATTCACATTTTGTCCGCAAACTCTTTAAAAATATTATTTTATGACGAAACCTGCGTTATTGCCATTGAATTCGTTCTGTCTAGAGTGCAATGTTACGAGCAATGTTCTTTTTAGGAGCTCTTAATTCGATATCGCTTATTGAGAATTATTCTAATACTCCCCGTAAATGTTTCAAATCAGGGGAACGCATCATCGAATGCTGTTCGTGTATGCTACAAAATTTACGTTATTAAAGTTAAAATTGCGGTATTAGAATAAATTAGGCTACAGTATGTTCTGTTATGTTCATGTTAATGCAATGTTCATGTTAAGAATGTTATCCGAAAGAGCCACTGAAATGCAAAAAGAAGTTTATGTATACTTTATAGACTACATTAAAGCATTTGACAAAGTGTGACATGAAGATCTCATGGATATCCTGCAAGATCTAGATCTCGATGGAAAAGACGTACGTCTGATTAGAAATCTATACTGGGAGCAAACGGCATGTATGAGAATTGACAACGAATTTGGGGATTCAACGCAA
>JAQFZF010004465.1:0-10535 GCA_034695365.1 Enchytraeus norvegicus
TATTGTTTCACACCTGAATAAACATTGAAAAAGAGCACAAAGAGGGTCAGCTAAGCACGAAGCAAGATGCTTAAAAACATAGGGGGGAGTCCATCTGGGCCCGATGCCAGAGAATGTTTTAGTTTTCTCTTACTGTTATATATGCGCTCTGATGAGAAAGTAATATCCGACAGCGTTTCATTTGTATTTGCGGGGTGTATATCAGATATAACATCATTGTCCTGGACGCCAACCTAATAGACCAATTCAGTATTACAGGACAAGGATCACCGATAGGATATTGACATAACTTTGATCAATTAATTGATTGATTGATTGACAATGAATTCAACATTGATTCGAATGAGCTGCTTATTACTTCTCTTCCTGTGTGCAATCCATCTCATGCTACAGGTAAGCTTATTATAATCTCATATAATAATTCCCTTATCCCATTACGCTTTACGCGCGTTACGCGTTACAGCCTTACAGTGAAGGAGTGCTACAGTATAATGATTGACACTACAATGCTCGGGTTGGTTGTCTATTGTCTGGGTCATGACAGTATCTACGTGTGACCGTGAGTCATTGTCCTGTGTGTAAATCGTTTTATATGGCCAGAGGTCTGCTGCAGCAGAGCGGAGGAATAAGAAAGGAAGGGAAGTAGAGCAGAACGAAGGCCCATTGAGGCCCCAGTGGATTCGGTTTTTGGGGGGGAGGTTGGGGGGGGGGGGGCCGGAGCCCATCCACCCACCCCAAAAAATTAACATTTGTGAAATGTTCTTTAAAAAGCTATTTTTTATCAAAGCCCTTTTCACTTGTCTACTAATAATTCTTTGGATCTTACATTTTTGCATAGGCCGTGATTTATCCTCGATACTGGTGAAATTCTCTTAAAGCGCTTTAGAGAGAGTAATTCAGCCTTATTGACATGAATTATATATTTTTGTAAAATAGGACTAATGTTTGTTCTCGACTAAACGCTAGTAGTTCGTTAGCTGCGTGGATATGGAAAATAATAGAACAAATATCTTATACAGAACACATAACAAATGAGGAGGTACCGAATAGGGTAAATAGGGCCAGTGAAACCTGAGTATTAATCGAAATGATATTGAAAAGAAAGAAGAATTGGATTGGCCACGTCTTGCGTGGTGAAGGTATGATGAAGGAGATATAGAAGGAAAGTTTAATGGAAGAAAAGGACGAGGACGAAGCCGTATGAAGCCGTATAGGAATGTTAGATGATTTAAAGAAGGTGGAACATATGATGTCATAAAACAAAAAGCTAGCGATAGAGAGCTATGGAGGAATTGGACTCCCAGGACCTGCCACTTGGCAGAGCACTAGATAGATAAATAAATGCATTATCACGCGTGTTTTGACAGTATTTAATTGGTTGTAGTTGTATGTAATTTTTGCTCGCCGTGTTGGATCCGGCAAACATAGGAATTGACCAACCGAAAGCTGCTCGTGTTTCGTGGAAACCGACTAATATTAGTTAAGGAGACGACTCAGAAAGCGAAATTGTCTCCAAACAAAATATAGCATATAAAATCTGCAGTTGTATGCCATGGACCTGCTGTTAGGCAGTGATTGAGAGAGACAGAGAGCTGTATATTCCGCTCGAGACGTCCCTGATATCGCACTTGATTAAATAAATGTTCGCAATATGTACATTGTATTGAATTGTAACGTTTTGTATTAAGTTGTATTGTAGCGTATAATTGTAATGCTTCTTTTAGCTACTCTGTAAAAGTCATTGCATTACAAATACAGAATTTGTTGAGCATAATATTATCTTCTTTCACTGGGAATCGATTAATGGCTTAGGACCTCAACAACTTATAATCAGGCCAAAAGTATAATCAAATTGACCAACAAGTGAATACTCACTATTGTTATTAGTTGGCTTCATAATAAAGTATGAAAAGTAATAATACCTTCCCTCAAAGAAGCTTAGGTATATATTATTATGGTAAAGATCGATGCCGACTAATCCAAAGTACATAACATAAATAAGCCGCTTAATATGCCGAATCAGGTGCTTCCAATCACTAGGCCTACTAAAGGATTATCAATGTCGGTATCATATTTTTCCTTTAGGTTCTTTTGTTCCACTTCCATTTTGGACGTATTACATGGATAAACGGACTTGCACTATTTTATATCTCCCTTCTCTTTCGTCTATGCATTTGCAGGAGTGTTTTGGTGGTTTGAAGCAATCTGTAGTTGCACTCATACCTTTTGCGACGTCCCTGACATCACCATCGGGTGCTGAATCGGACGTTGAATCCTCATTATTGGTTGATTGATTGAATTAAAACCCCCGCTTATGTCTGTCATCTATAAACATAAGCTGCCAATACAACAAGGCTTATATTTTTTTTAATTAGATTCATTTCTAATTTTAATTGACAATTATTTATAATAACTGGCCTAAGCTTATTAGTGAGGATAATCGAAAGACGAACGAACAAAGCCGCAATACAATACAATGAGAATTTAACGTCCGGTTCCTCACCCGAAGGCGATGTCAGGGACGTCTCAAGCCGATTGTGCAAGTGCAAGCGGTTCTATACCCCCAGACTACTCTTGCCAATACATAGACTGAAGAGAAAGCGAGATTCAAAACAGTGCAAGTTCATAAGCCAGTCAATGCTGAGCCGATAGCACAATGGTTAAGTGTACAGAGCGCTTGTGATACTCAGTTATGAGTTCATACGTTGTTGATTAATTGATTGATTGCTCATTGCCATAGCATAATTATTATCTTCTGTAATTAATCTTTATACAATATACACTTGGAGTAAAAAAAACATGTGCGCAGTCTTTCGCCCATAACTTTGGCATTTGTAAACCGATTAAAACAATTATTACATAGTCAGAATCAGGATTAATTTTTCCAAAAGCCATAGTAAAGTAATTTTGTTAATTACAATAGAAAATAAATACCGTGGACGAGTTGGAGCAGCGCCTGATAGAATGGCAGCGCAATAGATGAGAGGCGAAGCGTATCAGAGCTTATATTAGAGCCGAATGAGAATATTCTGAGCATATTCAGTGACTGTTCACAGTAGGCCTACCTGAATAACATCGTTTGTTTTGTATGTTTGGTTGTTTGTCAAGTAACAGATTCATAAGCATTCTTTAGCGATTTACATACTGAAACTGAACATCTTCAATCGCCCACATTTTCCAGCATTGCTGCAACGCAAAAATAAGTAATTAACGGAGATACTTTACGCTATCTCATAACAAATTTCACCCTGACTCTATTGATGAATAAATTTGTAGATCGATTCACAAATGCCATAGTTATGGGCGAAAGACTGCGCACATGTTTTAAAAAAAATTCAAAGCGTATAACTGATTTATGTGCAACTTTTATTCTGTATTTGCAACCGATCTACATGTGCACATAGATCTATGTTTACATTTGAAGGTGTCACCATTTATGCGCCACTGTTGGACACTGGTGAAATGCTCTGTTCGATGAATCATCCTGTCTCGTCCCAGACCTTGACCTCTCACTCAGAGTGTGCCCTCAAGTGTCTGGAACAGCCTGGATGTCTGCACTTCAACGTCATCAATAATATGAGTGACAGTGTCAACGATCCTAAGAATAGTCATCCAGTTTCAACTAATTATCCGTACAAATTTCAGTATGAGCTATTCCTTGATGGTGACTTTTGTCCAGTGGCTTATCGAGAAGACTGTAGTTCCTATCAGGTTTGATTAGTACGTCCCTGACATCATCCTTAGATAAGAAAACTGACGTTAATTCTTTATTATTATATATTTTTTTTAAGAATGCCCTGGGCGATAACCAAAATTGAGCTAAACAAAACAGACAAAAGTTTATATATATGTACCCAGTGGAGCATATATATATAAACTATTATTACCATATTAACTAATCAAGCAATTAATCATAACAAATTAATATTCAATCAATATTCAATCCATAAATCAATACGATCAATCAATAAATATTGTCAATTACAAACTCCATTTGATTATCATATTAGTGACAATGTATATGTGTGATGCTTTCTTCAATCTGCGATTGTCAGATTGACTTCAATAAAGGAATATAATAATATCGGTTACTGAGAAAGACATTTTCATATAACCAGAAGCCAAATGTCACGACTGCTGCGGAATACTGATCTCAAAAAGTCTGAAACTTAAGCAAAAATTTATTTTAAAATCAGAAGTAAGGATATCGACGAAATAGCTACCAACCTTTGTATTGCGCTATCTGTCCTAGTTACCTCTTATGAGCACGCGAGTTTCAGGTTGGTCCATACTCTCAACATTATCTGAACAAACAAGGGCGATATCAATAAATATTCCTAGTCCTGTCAGTAGTCAGAGAAATTAGTAGTCAATGATGTAATTATGTCTAAGGATAAAGTTGTTTATATTAGTTATTCAAATCCTGCTAATAAAGAGTGACTTATTTTGAGAATTAAATTATGTCCACAGTAATAAGTAAGATTCTGTGAGAGAATATGATCTCAAATTTCCACAGAGAAAGTAGTATACCCCGGAGTTAAAGTCGCATTTAATGAAATCTTTCTTAGTTGCCCTCTGCGAACACGACGAGTTATAGTCAGTTTAGTTAAACATATATGCAATTGTGCATAATATGAAGTTTATCGGCTGTGAATGCTATGTCCGGATACTTGATTAAAAAATACAATTTGGATTACAGCACATGCTCGTAACAAGAAACTAACGAGGATACTGCAGTCTTGTCCCGCCTGGTATTACTCTGTACCCTGCAGGCTGAGTCACCTGCACAGTTGGTTAGGTGTCCTGATCGCGCACTAAACCCATGGACACCTTCCCTGATGTAGCTTCCGTGACGCGCAACTGACGTTAAATTACGATCGGCTTTAGCTTCATCGTACTAATCGATAATTTGATATAATCGATAGATCTATATATCGATATTTAGGACGCTAATCGGTATAGTATACTATTCCTAACATTCCAACTTCAAGAGACAGCCATTATAGTCAGTTTTGCTACTCAAGCCGTATGAAATTCTTTGCCAAGAGCTCTGGGTTCTTCTTGCAGTACTGCTTTCCAGTGCTATACCATTTCCCGTGTTGGTTCCGGGAAACTTGAAAATATACCAGCTGAAAACTGCACATATTTCGTAAAAAGCCGACAGATATTTTCCAACTGGGGAAAGCAACGGGAAACCACCTTGGAAGTCAGATATATATTCCCAAGAAACAAGGTAACATTTTATGTGTTATAAAGGCATAGCCATTTTCATGGGATCAACTTGATGATAGATGATGTGCTCATTAGTGAGCGGGATAGCAGATTGTGCATCAGAATATGTACCTTGAACCTGCCATTTTGGCAGTGCACTAAAGAGAGAGAGAGAGAGAGAGTAAACCAATATCTTGGTGTAGGTCTGCTTGAACATCCTTTTTTGCATTCGATAAAGGACGTGCACCGTTGCGTTGAGCGAAGAACCTGACTTCAAACCCCTTACTGATTGATCGATATTGGTTGGTTGCTTCAGGTTGGCACTTTACCATTGTAAGACGTTTTCACTAATATACAAGGTTGATGTGCAGTCAAACCTTAAATATAAGGGCAGTGTAATTAAAATAAATATCTCATTGATAAACTACTTTAATAAGGTTATATCCTGATCAACAGTTTTTATTTATTTTATTTATTTATTTTTTTGTTTATCACAACACACATTTCACAGTTCAATCTTAACTAAAAATATTAGAGGCGTGCGTGAAAGGTAATACAGGTCACAAGTGACACTTACATATTCCTACTTGACTACATTTTTTATTCAAGTGCTTAGGTGCAAAATGCAAAATAATTTTTATTGAAATCAATATACCATAGAACTTAAATTTCTTCGTTGAATATATAACATTCACACTATTACACAGGTAGGCCTATAACAAACATGGTGGCGTAAGGTTAAAGTACTGAATTTCTGATATTAAATAATTATGGAGAAAATAGTGCTACAATTAATAATTATAAAATCATAAAAACATATTAATAAGCCTTAAAAGTAATAAACTGTTTGCTTTATAAAATTTACAATTTAAAATTTAGAATAGATGGGTATATAGAAAAGAAAAGCTGCTAAATGTAATAAACTTCTCAAGCATTTGTGCCAATCAATGCTTTCTAGGCATCTTTTAAAAGCAATTAGTGATGTAGAATAAACGATAATAGTAGGTAAGGCGTTCCAAGAAGTTATGCACGGTATTATGCACCTATGTTTAAAATAATACCTCAAGTTCTGCATTAACATGCAATATATTCACATAGATACTTGCGCCATTGTTTCTACATGTAGTCACACCTTTTAAGGATCAAGAACTCATCCATTTCCAAGTCAAGTAATCCAGCGATTATTTTGTAGTACATACACATATCAACTTTTAATCGGCACTGTTCCAATGATTCTGTACATAAAATTGTTAGTCTCTCCGAATATTGTAGCCCTGCCATACCGCTCAGGCTTTTAGTGAATCGTCTTTGAACTGATTCAATTAAATCGATGTCATTTATAAATATTTATCAACCAAATTTGGAGACTAGATGTCAAAATTCCTCCTCTAGATATCCTGCTATAATTTTGATATCTTGAGTTTTGACAAAGTTATTGAGAATTCGCTAAGGGAATATTTTATTTTGCCCCACTCTGTAGATAGGCCAATATGTCTGAATTTTCAATCCTATTGGCCTCTGAAAATCTTAGCTTATCACAAATAAAATTATTTAAATACAGAAATAAGTCACCGTCTTGGTTCCGGGAAACTTGAGTATGGACCAACTGAAAATTGCACATGTTTCGTAAAGCCGACTAACGCAGATATTTTCATACTGAAGAAGGCAATGGGAAACCACCTCGGAAATCAGGATATGTATTCTCAAGAAAAAGGTTACATTTCAGGTGTGGTAAAGGCATGGCCTTTCTGGTGGGATCAATTTGATGATCGATGGAGTGCTCATTAGTGAGCGTGGAAGCAGACTCTGTTTCAGAATACGTAACTTGGAGCTGCCATTTGGCAATGCACTAGAGAGAGAGAAAAAAATTGAAATGAGAAAAATTGTATAAGCGGTAATGATTAGTTATGATTAAATTTTCGAATATGACATTGCTTTGTTTCACATCCAAAATGTTAAAGTCAACACGGAGAGTCCGCTCAGTGTAAGCCTTTTAAAGTTTTTAGTTTCTTTTTTATGTAGCCAACGCAATGAACCGGACATTGAATCGTTATAACGGCATGCATGTTTCAAGACTGCAACCACATTCCATAGGTTTTTGTATTTTTTTACATTTTTCAAATTAAATTAATTAAATTATAAAATAAAATAAGTAATTATCCTCCAAATTGGTCCTAACCCATCCCCAAACCCTAACCCTAACCCTTACGTAGACAAAAATGATAAAAGCTAAAAAAAATAAACTATGAAAATTGAAAAAACTACGGAATGGGGTGCAAATTAGAACGATGCTAACGGCGTTATTTGATTTTTTCTCTTGAGCATTACAGATTTGAATAAGTCTATGAATCTGGCACTGCTTAAGCCGACTGTTCAAAGTTCTGATTATTTCTTCATGTCTCAATATTGCACTGCTGACCGCGCCGTGGATGGTTACAATATCCCGCCATGGGAAAGCAAAGCTGCAGTCATACTGACATCTCCAATTCAACCTACTACTGATGGTTCGTCGACCTTGCAAACATTGCAAAAGTCCGTTACGTAGAGATTACAACCAGATATTCAAGCGGTAGGCTAATCTAGATATTTATCTGTAAAACCTATTGAGATTAGTCTTTTTAAGCTTCTTTTATTTCCACGAGTGTCAACCGCACGTGTTTACAGGGTTTCCTTTCTTAGTTTCTGTTTTTGTGTGTTTTGAAGTCTGCGTCTCACTGGTTAATCGTACCGTTGCCGTAGAAACTGAGCAGCAAGCGCTGATACACGATTAACCAGTACTGGTGGCGTTATTATGTTTCTGTCGGTTAGTCTGATCTGGGTTTGAATCCACGACTCATCAATAATATTACGCTTGAGAGCTCCACGTTAACTACTAGACTACCGTGGCGGTACCACGTAGACAACCAGCGTTAGTCTACGACTCCACTACTACATCCACTCTATGTTTTCAGTGTTCGATGTCGTCATAGACGATGGCAATACTCTAAGTGAGTTGTTGTTGTTGTTGCTGCTGCTGCTCTTGTAGTAATAACTTTACAATCGAATCAAAATATATTCCAATAGTGGTTTGCTTTGAGATGCTGCATATTAGTGAATTATAACCGACAGAGTTAACCACATGGGCCCCAAAGTCGATCGGTTGGCAGTTGCTGTGGCGTCGCTACCATTGGGGCACTGGGCAACAAACATGCCCCGGTTAGGATTCTTGAAAAAAAAGAAACTCAAACGGTTTGTCCAAAAAGAACACTTAGAATCACCGAGCAAGAAATTAAAAGTGGTTGAAAAGAGTTAACTACTCCAACTGGTAACATGTAGCCTAGATAAATCAAGGCACTTAAAATGCTGAGCTAAATACTTTCTACTGAGTTCACAAAGTTGTTCAATTACTAAGTAGTAGTTTAGGAACTATTTAAATTCTAGCTACTCAAAGTTATTATGTACTTCTGGTCTCAATAGCTAACAAATCTTCGCATACCAAAACGCTGGCTCCTCAGAACAATTTGGGAATCAAGGCTAGACCAGCACTGATGTTTTTACACTGAGACTAATTATAGTAAACAATAATCATAGGGACGGCGGCCGTGTTGGATCCCGCAAACATGAGCATAGACCAACCGAAAGCTTGCACGTATTACACTGAAGCCGTCTAACGCAATTACTGGTTAAGGAGACCATCAGAGAACTAAATTGTCTCCAATAAAATATGGTACACAGGTATTTGCCATGAAGTTATGAACCTGCCATTTGGTAGTGCACTGGGAGAGAGGGGAGAATCATAGGAAAACCTAATAGTCAGAGGACAATCTAGGGGGATGGAGCACCTCCTCTGTTTATAATTATATAGACCAAACAAAGCGCACAAAATATTCAATATGTTAAAGTTTGGAGAGAACAATTAGGCAGGTAAGTAATATAAAGATACTTAATGAAGTGCATGTGATTAAGATGACTGACCTAGATAATATCATATTTCTCCTTTGGTCTAACACAATGCAAGTCAATATAATTAGTATATGAAGACCTTGAGATATACGCAGCTGAATTGTTTGTGCTATTACAGTTGACCGTCTCTCTAACTTTAATGTGGGACTAACTAACACATCGCTTATTGGTCAAAGAAGTCTGATGAACGAAAGTGCTTACTCATCGGTTATCCACCGGCTTCATCTACCACCACGATATGTTGTGATCCACTCTCACTCGCCGCTAGATATCTCTTCGTACAACTGTCAATACCCAATCAGTACCTCACTCTGTGCGAGGTTTAAGTCTACGGGATTTAGGAGAGAATTCTTCACCAGCGAGTCATTTAGTCAGCGATATTATTCACGGTCCTGAAATAGTAAAATTAGGCCTAGACTGTCAGTTATTATTATTATTTACAAATTCGCTT
Source organism: Enchytraeus norvegicus (assembly GCA_034695365.1). Taxonomy (NCBI): domain Eukaryota; kingdom Metazoa; phylum Annelida; class Clitellata; order Enchytraeida; family Enchytraeidae; genus Enchytraeus; species Enchytraeus norvegicus. Next base: position 9,605 of record JAQFZF010004465.1, read on the forward strand.
ATAACATTTGACTATGGGCACATGGTCAAATGGATCAGGTAGTATCTTCGATAGTGCCCTCTTACCAGTGACGGGCAATAACTAACTAAAAGTAGTTAACTATTTAGTTAAACTACTTTTTTTAGTTAGAGCAATAGTTTAACTAATTATTTTAGTTTAGTTAAAAGAGTAGTTAAACTACATTTTTTAGTTAGTAACTATTTAGTTAAACTACTTTTTCTAGTTAGAAGTGTACAATTTTGGTGATAATAATTGTCGTCTAAGTTGTGAGCAAGGCAAGAATAAATGAATGCATGTTCATTTCTCTATTTTACATAAAACAATACTATAGGAATTATGTTTTCTTGCTGATTTCTGTGGATTTCTGTGGAAAATATAGCTTAGTAAAGCTCATTTATCGGTTTTGTTAATATTTTACATAGGAAACAGCGAATTTATGTAAAACGTAGTTGGAAAAGTAGTTAAATAGTTAACTACTTTTATTTAGTTAAAAGTTAAATTACTTTTTTAAAGTTTAGTTTTTAAAAGTAGTTAACTACTTTTTTTTAGTTAAAAAAATAGTTTAGTTAAACTACTTTTTTTTAGTTAGGTGCTCATCACCAATCAAGCAACAGATCAATCAATCTGTCTATCAGTCGATCAATAGCTGTAATCATTCTCCTACTGCTGCTGCTTTGCTGCTCCCTTAGGTTTGATGCAGTCAATCAATCAATTAATGTATCAATCAATCAATCAATCAATCAATAATTGCTGTAATCATTCACCTACTGCTACCGCTCTGTTGCTTCCACCTTCACTCTCTTCTACAGATCCATGTATTATATATTGATTGATATGGTATAATATGTATTAATTGTATTATATATTGATTGATATGGTATAATATGTATTAATTGTATTATATATTGATTGATATGGTATAATATGTATT